>JACCEG010000031.1:197218-256094 GCA_014065205.1 Tuber brumale | reverse complement strand
GGGGGGGGGGGGGGGGGTCACGGTAAGTAAGTACTGTACGAGTACAAGTAAGTAAGGGAGACGCGCAGCGTGGGCCCGGTTGGTGGGTCGTCACGGGACTTGGTGTGTATGCGTAGTTTGTGTTCCGTCGGCATGGTGGAAGTTCTGTACTCGTACTTGTGTCGAGCACCGACCGGTAAGCGGTGGACAGGTAAATCATGGGCGGGCAGCTATGTATCATAAGGTGAGCAACCGTGATCAGAACAATTGAGAGAGCAATTCGGGGGCAGCGCAAGGCTTTTCACCACAAATATCCCGGCGCGGTATGATACAAGCATAACAAATATCGGTATCGATATCAAGGAGCGAGGGGGAGAAGAAAAAAAAAAAAAAAAAACGGATAAATCGACAGATAAAATTTGACGAACGAAATTTCGGGCGGGATGTGAGGAATTACATACGAGCTCAGTTGGTTAGTCGCTCGCGGAGGAGGAGATGAGGTAGAGCCACCTGCCGGCCGGAGGAGGGGGGGGGATTTGTTATATCATATCTGGCTCGTCTTGTAACTCGAGTACTAGTACAATATCTTCCGTATCCTATCTTACCGTTTGTCACCCCTTCAATTCTTAATCCGGTCCTTCTTCTTCCTCGGCGTGATGGATGAGTTTGCTCTCACAATTACTCGTAAAAAAAAAATTTGGTCGAATTGGATTGAATTGATGGGGGGGGAAATATAAGTTACCACTGTGTATAACTCGCACGGTATGATACCATAATTCCAACGCACACACACTTTATTTTTAATTTTTTATTCCCATTTTGGTTGTGATAAGATGTAATGAAAAGTGATGTGTTGTGGGTGAGTTGTTGAATTTGGTGAGTGGGGGAGGGAAGGAAGAGGAAAGGCTTGTCGGTGAGGATTGGATTGGGGGGGGGCGGATGGGTGGATGAGATTTTTATGAGGATTTGGGGGGGGGAGGGGAGGCTGTTGGGATGGGGTGTGGGAAAGGATGGATGGGTGTGGTGGTGGTGGTGTGTGTGTCTGGTTGGCCTTTGCGAGTTGGCTTTTTTTCCCTCCCTCTCGGGGGGGGGGGATCTATCGTAACAAAGTTATGTATCATGGGTGAGAATGTTTCTCACGATTTACCGGTAACTCGTGGAGGGAAAAGGGTGGGAGTGGAATTGGAACAAGTGTGTTCGAGAGGGGTAAGACTCCACATCTTCACTCAAGCCCTTCGACCCGTTTGAAAACGGGTCTAAACCTCTTTGTCCACCCCTGTCTATCCTTCTGTATCTCGCCTAGCATGCACCCAGAATCACATCGCATTTTTCCCATCCCATTACAACTCTTCCCTCCCCTCTTCCCTTCTCCTCTGCCACAGTGGGCAGAGAGACTTGCCGAACGCGAGTAACGAGGTCACTGGAACCATACCTACCCATTCGCCTACTTGCCTGCCTTAACTACTAGTACACTACCTCTCCATCACACACCTACCTGCCTGCCCTGCCTTAACTTACCTTCTCCAGTACCTACCCTACCCACCCGCTTCTCTGCCCAACCATTCCCGCCTACCGTACCTGCCTATTATTCACCCTATTTCCATTCCCTCCATCCCACCACTTCCTCCACCTTCACCACCTGCTCTTACCCCCCCCCCCCCCCCCCCCCCCTCCGGATCCGTGTATGCATCGTCGTCACCATACCCAAACGATAGCTACAAACCTTAATTTATTCCATTCCATCACCTATCCCCGCACCAATTGAAGGCAAATGGTCTACGTTCCCTGGCGCCTCAGCAGTCTGGAGGCTTGTCACGTTTCAGAGGAGGAATGGGCAGGCCTACGCTCGACAGTTATAGAAGCCCTAAACACCAGCACAATTGGGCTTGAAGGTCCCTCGGTGCACGGGACTGCGTGGGACGATTGGTTTGAAGAACTTGCCGAGAGAGTCGCGAAGGAGTACTGGCCTAAGACTGATCGTGTGGCGTTAGTTTAATTCTTTCTTGCTTTTTCATTTTTTTTTCCTTATCCTTTTGAACCCCTCGCGCTGTTTCCCTTTTTTTCTCTTTTCTTCTCCCTCCCTTTTGGCCAATTGAGGAATGCTAACGGTGTGTGATTCGCTTTTCTTTCCGTGGGGCGCTTAGTGTTCGCAGGATCTTCAGACCGCAGGTTATTGAGATGGCCGGGGTTGAACGTGGGAAGCGGCGCGCTCAGAGGGCTGGTGAGAGCGAGGATACGGATGGTGGCGCGGGAAGCAGCCGCGCAAGGCCGAAGAGGGAGGACGAAGAGGACGAAGACATGGGGAATGCACCAAATGCGCCGACGAGCACCGCGACCGTCCCCAGGGCAGCCACTCTTCCTTCGACCCCTCGCGAAAGTGCAAACGTCATACCCTCTCCCTCTTCCGCACCGAATCCCCGTACGGAGGAGGTGGAGGACACGTCTAGTGCTGCGACCAATGCTTTGACACCATCCGAGGCGCCACGTCGCGGCCCCGGGCGGCCAAAGAAGCCGCCCGCCAACCCGCCAACTGAAGCGTCTGATACTCCCACCATTGTGAGGAAACACCCTGCGCAAAACCCTCACGAGGAGGTCAACCCTACGCCACCGAAACGCCCACGCACCTCGCGTGCTCATCCCCCTCCTCCCTGGATCGCCCCCCGCCCGTTGGATCCCCCTTCCGCGCCCTCTACCACGCTGGGCCTGATTCTCGAAACTCGTATTCCGCCGTCGGAAAAAATGAAGATCATCTATGCCTCGGATACACCTACCCTTGCACTTTTTCTCGAAAAGGTCCGCAAGAAATTCCATCTTGCATCCGAGGCTCAAATACACAGCGTGGAGGTCGAGATAGTTGGGGGCAAGACTTATGTTGTGGACCTTGATGATGGGAGGGATTGGCTTGCTGTACAGGAGATAGCTCGAACGGCCGGAACCAGTGCTGTTGGGATTGTCGTCGAGGTCCAATCTCATTGAATCCTTCTCTAACGAATGCTTTACTTTTTAATGCTTTTTCCTTTGTCTCTTTTTTTTAGCTTATGTACATATCCTAGATAATGTGCTGGCAGGCTCGCTAATTCGAGTGATGGCTTGTGAGGTCCACTGGGGACTGTGGGTTTGGTGGTATGATAGTCTTGATGAGGACATGCTTTGAGCCAATGGAATGCGGGAAGCTATGATGCAATGAGCGTAGCGCATTAGCCCCATGCACCAGAGCCAGGAACTCGAGATAGGTTGGTCAATATATACGGTTATGCACGCTCAGTAACAAGATAAACTCTCCGAACACTTACATCTGTGGCGCTGGGTGAATGTGGTTAAGGCTGGATGCTCTGATTCCCACATATGCTCTAGAATTCTCACGCCTGTCGGGCGGTGCCTCTGCTATCCCGTCGCACGAGTGCCAAGTTGATCCCCCAGCGCTCATGCGCCGGTAGGGATTTCCCTGACATTAGCCACAGTATAGTAGCTACAAGTACTGTACAGTACAAGCCGGTTGACCTGGCTGCTGCTTCATCCGGTGCCGGACGTGCCCGCTTCATGGCCTTTCACTCGGGCGGGAAACTCCGGATCCTTGCTTGAATTCGGAGATTTGCCGGTTAGTAATATCAGAGGCAAAGGGTGCGCAGTACACAGCAAGTCTCTCTCTCTCTCTCTCTCTCTCTCTCCCCAAGGAGAGTCCTGATCTCAGAGCACCAAGGCTGAGGCAATCAGTTATTCTCTTCCCTTCACAACATCCCATAAACTGTAAATCCCAGTGCGGTAACCTGCACACACACACACACAGACTCCCAAATCGAGTATATGATATGATACAAGAGGGGGAAGGAACTTCTTGGCACTAAAAGTCAAGTATTAAAAACTCACTCAGGATTGACTCTACCAGAAATGGTACGGTACGTTACTGGTGCTGTACTGTGCGGTACTAGTGGGACCGATTCCGTGCAATTCCTGCAGCTTACGACACGTGACGTGCATTTCGGAACCCAACCCGGTACGGTACTGTTACAGTACGGTAAGTTACAAGGTTTTGCCAAGATTCGGGGAATTAAAATCTGCTTTGTCAAAAAGCCCCCTTCCGGAGAAAGTTTCTCCGTAGAATTACGGTAGTGAGTGAGTCGGTAGTTTGGTGAGTTCTTTTTTTTTTTAATTTTTTTTTTATACCCTTTATCTGTCCCCCCACCCCCCCTCACTGAGGTAGGGAGGGGTTCGCAGGGGAGCGGTTCCATAAGCGCTCTAGAACTTGCCCGGATTTTGTTAGCATCTCGTGTGCATTAAAAGTATTGGGGGGAAATACTGTAGTCTACCGGTACTGTCCTCCAGTTGCAAGAGAGCGCGATGCGGCCCGCTTACCCGTGAGCAGTTTTTGGGGTTGGTGATAGAGGCTAGCCAATCAAAGGGCGGGGGGGAGGACGGAGCGCTAGCTTGGGATCTTGGTTGTCCAAGCTTGTCTCCTCGAGGATAAGGAAATCCAGAGTGCGCCCTAGGACAGGGGAAAAATACGATGTGGTCTCAGAGATGTTTTCCTCGTAGGTGGGTCTCTGTTTCGACGTACGGGGCCCGGTTGCCCAATCAAAAGGACGAGTTGAGGATGCTGGATTATGGAAGTTGGTATTCGCTCGTGTTTGCTTGAGTGAGGACCTAGTATTATTATGGCCTTTTGGTCGAGAAGAAGATTTGACGCGAGGGGTACCTGCGGCAGTCTTTATGTACTGCTTCAGCAGCCACGGTATCAGCCAGTAGCATACATGCTTACGTCAAATGGCCACGTACTTGTGCCTATTATAACCACAGACATTGTGCTCCAATGTTGTTGAATAGCGCAATTTTGAAGGCAGGGGAAGCCTGTGATATATTGTCACGCGCTAAATATTTTGCCCCCCGGGACCCGGCTAGTTCTATTTGTTGTCCCAATCTACTCGAAGGTTCACCCAGCATCGAATACGAGTGGTAGAAAACATGGTTTCAGTGATGCTGGCCAATGATATCACTTCCTTTCTCGGCTTTAAAACATGTTTCATTACAAAAAAACTTTCTTTCTCTGCTTGCTGAAATTCAGTATCAAGCTTCAGGGGAAAGCCGAGAGGTGATATATGGGAACGGATACGGACCGCCGTTAACCGTTTGTGGAGGATGAACCATGTGGGGGCCGATGTAGTCTAACTAAGCAGTAAGCTCAGGTGCTCCAAGTGTCGGTATAAAAAGCCCCACAATTATCGCCCTGTATGGAGAGTTTAGAAGAGTGCACCCTGCTACCATCACTCTCACAATACGCACTTTTCCACATTCCAGGTTGTTCTGATACTCTACATCACGGCGGTCCTCGATACGGTGATATAAGCTCTCCGGCTCGTCCTGTATTCCAGCCCCCCTCTGATCCTAGGTCCAAGACGGCGTGCGGAGCAACCCCTACCAAGGCCTCATACCTTCTCCCTCCTCCCCTTTCCACTTTTGACCAACACCCAACACAAGAGCGGATGTCCGGAGACGACAAAACCGACTGTTACGAAAAAAAAGTGGTTGAACGAAACAGAAGATAAGATTTTATTCTGTTGTAGCCTCAAGGAAGAAAACAGAAAGAAGTTGAGAGGGAAAGCGAGGTAGGGGGGGGGAGAGAGGAATCAAGGTGCAGTATAGGGAGGCAAACATGAAGAAATTATTAGGATGCAGGATTAGTCTACGCAAGGTAGCACAGAAGTGCGCTAGAGAAAAGCAACGTTGGGTCCACATTTTAACACCTACAACGCTGGCACCCTCAGCATCACACCACGCAAGGACTACAAAATGTACCAACAACAGAATAGCTCGCGGACCCCCCGTGGGAACTGCCGTGCCGTTGGTGGACGGTACAGTACGTTTTGGCAGTTTTGGTTGGAACCAGAGGTTGTTCATAATGTTCTTCCCTGTCTACGGTGAAATGGGTGGAGTGGAAATTATGCTTCTTTTTTGGGGGGGGATTTTACGTACAGTCGCACCTCGCTATCCCGGATGGCCAAAATTCAAAGAATCTGTCCGGGAAAGCGGATTATCCGGGACAACAGATTAGGTTTTGGTGCAAGAAATTTTAGAATTCAGAGGATTTCATCCGGGACAACGGGGGATCCGGGAGAGTGAGATCCGGGATAACGGGGTGCGACTGTAGTAGGTGGGGGAGTAGGGGGATGATGGCTTCATGGGAGTGTGATGGTGGAAAAATATGGCCCATGTGTTGGGCGTGGGTGATCGTTTGTGATTCCCTTGGGGTGGCGCAAGACACTTTCAGCTTTTTGGCCTGTGAACAAGATAAGATTATAATAATAATTATCAAAATATTAGTATTATTGTACATGCGGAGTATTCTCGGTTAGTAATCGCGATTGGCCAGTAGTGGCTTTGTGGTGGAGACACTCCAATACGTACCTGTTTCTCGCATGTAGGCAGACAACAGCTAACGTCATCTGCTTGAGCCGCTACATCTGTAGGCAGAGCTCCCCCCCTATCCTGACCTCTGTTGGTAAAGGGCTTCCTTTTGAGAATACATTCTCGGGAATCGTCGCGGGAACTCTTCGGGGAAAAAAAGAAACCACCAGATTTACTCGAGGCATCTAAGGGTGATTCCCGCTGAGAGATTAAGATGGTCAGAAATGAGGCCATTGTCCTAGCTCTATTTACTCAAGGCCCACGTCGTATTACTACTATAAAAACCCTCCCCAATAGAGTACCGTAGTTCTTCTACCAATAACCCCCCTAATAATACCTTACTATGATGGTATTCCATTTTACCACCAAGATCTGAATCGGATCTGTAAACCTGACTGACTGACTGACTGACTGACTGGGAGGAGGTTCGAGACCATCAAGTAATACTTATAGTGAGAGTACAGTACATAGATGGGCCCTTAAACTTTGCAAATAGATATTGATTCCGCGTTTAGTACAGCTGCTTAGATATTACCTACCCCCCCACTTATCTTCTATAATATTATATCCTCTATCCCAAGACTATCATCCTTCCCCCCCTCCCCCCTTTGCTCCGCCCCTTTTCCTTTTTCCAAGCGTAAACCCCCTCAAACACATGCACACAAGCAGCGATAAATATTATTCCCCTCCACCACCATCTCACCACCACCGTCTCACTAGTCATCCACTTAAATACGCTAAGCAGCCTCCGAGAGAGGAAGCTTTCACCATAACAATGCTGACCTGGAACCCTGCATTGGCAAACTTACACGCCATCCTCAAATATGATATCATAGCAAGCATCATACTCCCCGATGCCCCCATACGATCTGACCCAGCCCGCATAAAACCGCACTTGCAATCCACACCCCTCTATAACGACCGCTGGTTAGCCGCAGCGACCGCCAGCAAAGTGTGACAATGCAATGCGGAGTGTGAAAAGGATAACACAGGGGGGGGGGGGGGAACAAGAGACCTGGGCTATAGAGTGGGCCTTCTGGTGTCAAGGGTGTCAATGTTGAAATTCAGGATGAATCCCACTTGCTTCCAGGGCGGGCGAAGAAGGCTCCCATCAAGCCCACCCGGCCTAGAACTGTTTTGGGAAGCGACGTGTGGTGAAGTGTGCTGTGGCTGTGAGCAAAAGTGTCATATCATGTCATAGCTCAGAGGGGGGGGGGGGGAAGGGAAATGGAATAGAAGTTTGGCGGGGAAAGAAAAGGAATCTATTAAATGGCTATTATGTCCGGCAGTGCCGTGCATGGCATTTTTCGAGCATACCGCTCTATACACAGCAAGAAATAAACATCACCACCCTCTGGAAATCCCCAGGACGGTATATGATACTACTAGTACACCAGATGTGAGAGATCGAACAACAAAAGGCTATCCAGAAATGCAGACGGATAAGGGCCCAATCATGGCTGGAGCCCGCAATTTGATGGATGGCGAAACAGCACCACAGACCTTCCGTGATAGCATGTTCAAATTCCCTGCCCTCGCCCCATCACGACAGGGTGAGGAAGAGTTATAAAGGGGTGAAGGGAGCTGATTCCAAAAGTTCTCTTACCCGTTACGAAAAGCGTATGGTGAATTTTCCGGTTATTTGCCGTCGGGGTTCGTTAAGCTTGCGATTGAAGAAATACGACTCTATCCCGTTCACACACTTGCTCCATTTTATGGGAGCCATGGAGTCTCTTTTGTTATCCGATTTTTCTTAGGGCCACGCTTTCCTGTTCGTTGCGGATGAATCCGAGCACTTGACGAGAAGGAAAAGAATGGAAAACATCGCTACCCGTGAATACCTTTTTTTCCTGGCACGGTAGAAAGGAGCGTTCGATTGAATGGTGTGTGATGTCGACCGTTTTTTTTTTTTTTTTTTTTTCGCGGTTATGATCCGTGCTCACGTTATAATATCATAGCCCACCGAGATAACTGTAGTAGTGTACATATAGTACAGTACAGCAATAACACAAAACCTTGCTCAACGATGTTACTGACTTGGAATGGGAAGCCTGGTAGAAGATTTACTCGTAAGTTTCTGACGTTTGTGAATACAGCCACTATTGCAGAATATGAGAGAGGAAGAAAAAAAACTCGGCTGGTGCCTCAAGATTTTGGTGGTTATCATATGCAATAGCAGTTGTGTTCACAAACGTCAGAAAATTACGGGTATGATATGAAAAGTACCCTACCCAATCGAAATGTCCCGTCCGACATGACTTTTTACCTAAAAATCAATATTTTCGGGGAGACGACCCCTCAGGGCTAGCCTGTTAAAAATAATTAGGTATCATACCAGCTAGAAAACCACTTCAGTCTCATCCCCGTGGAAGTGCAAATAAGAGAAAAGTTGACATTGAGTTCACGACTTACAATCGTATCGACTGGTGTGAGAGTGACTTAAAAATAGGGTACTGTAGTGTACAGTACCGGGGTCAAGGGAGAAAGGTATCGTACAGTACAGTACAGGACATGGCAACCACATTCCTCCCACTTACCCCGTAGACTATCCTCTCCACAATTTTATAATTTTTTTAAGAGCTCTGTAAAGTTTTGTCATCCATGGATTTAAAATAACGTACAATAAAATGGGATTTTTTGTAGATTCTCGCAGGTATCGGTGCTATCTGAGTGAGGATAAAAATGGATACTTTCAGTGTGGAAAGGACATTAGACGAAGCGTTTTGATCAAGTGCCATACTATACCATACTACGGCACCTACCGGTAAATTTAGTAGGTAGGTATAATACCAATTCAACCATTAGCCCATAATCATATAGTAACGGAACATGCCATGGACTACCATATTACTATTGTATGTATGTATGTATGTATAGTATTGTACGTCTAACCAGCTAACTCGCCACTTTTGATGGTGGGGGAAGAAGAAAATTTTCCCAAAACCATAAGGGGAGAGGAGGGGGGAGAGGTGGGGGAGAGAGGAGAAAGAGCTAGTCCCCCCCTTTTTACTTACTAAATCGAGAGAAATAATGATAAATACCCAATACCATAACTTATCATAATATCCCAAAAAGAAACCCACAAAGCTATTCCTGATTTTTTCCAAGGAAAGAACATAATTCCCCCGTCCGTTGAACCAAATGATTGTGAAAAGAAAAAGGAAAAAATAAAATCACCCGATAAAAAGCAAGTTTCCGAAAGTACGCCAGAATTGGAAAGGAGGGGGGAGAAAGAAAGAGGGGAAAAGAGTAAAATTACAGTAAGGCTCCTAAAGGCGCCCGGGCGTGGGAGAAAATAGTCAAAAAAGGAGAAAAATCCCAAGATAAGGAAAATATCTTCTCAATCGTATATGGAGGGAGGAGAGAGGGACATATATACACACAACCCCTCACTCCCTCCCCATTCCTAAACTCCCACCCCCACTACCACCAATCGACCCCCCAATGCTCATCTTCTCCGCCGTCTCCACGGGAGGCGTAGTCATCGGGGTCGTTCCCATAGAAACAGATCCCCCGGCATGCTGTTCTGTGGAAGACGTGCACTCTTCTTTTATGATGGAGCAGTAAGTTTTCAGCACCCGCTTGAGTTCGGGCCGCTTGATGGGTTTTGCTAGGAAGTAGTTCATGCCAGCGTCCAGACCTTTTTTATTATTGCACGAGCCAAGTTAGTGTTTGTGTGGCTGGGGGAGGGTGGGAGGGGGATTAGTTACAGTCTTTAACATTGCTCTCTTCGGCGAAGGCTGATAATGCCACGATCGGTGCATCGTAGCCTAGGTGGCGGATTATTTTCGTAGACTCTATGCCGTCGAGGTTGGGCATCTTTTATTCGTTATTAACACCTACCAGAGTGACCAGGGGTGGAGGGGAGAAAAACACCTGAATATCCATAAGCACTAACTGGAAAATTTTCCCAACTTCCAACGCCTCCTTAATCCTGTCCACAGCCTCTTGCCCATCCTTTGCAATTGTGACGTCGTAAATCTCCTCGAGCTTTAGCATCTTGAGCACAACCTCTTGATTGACCTTGTTATCCTCCGCGACCAGCACTCGAACCCTCTCCATGTCCTCATTCCTCCCGTGCTCGCGCATCCCGCCGTTCGCAGCCGTCTCGGACAGCTCCTGGTTGGGCGTTGGATTCGGCGGTATGCTGGGGGCGAAGAATGGCTGGCTGAGGCCCACTAGGCGTGGTTTGTGGTTCTTCCCGAAGGAGACACCACTCTGGACGCTTTTGGTAGACGCCGTCTCGGGCACCACCTTGTCAATGGTTGCGACGACAGAGCCGGCTAGTGAATTGGATCGCGAGACGACAGCGCCACCGGCGCCGACGCTTGGGGTGTACTCTGTGACCTGCTTTAGAGGGATTTTCAGTGTGAAAGTTGTCCCGGCCTTCTCCAGGCTCTCGAGCTCGATAGTGCCTTGCATTAGTCTTGCGAGTTGGTCACAGATGCTTAGGCCGAGGCCCGTTCCACCATACTTTTTGCTTAGGCGGAGATCACCTTGAACGAACGGCTCAAAGACCTTTTGGTGGAGATGCTCCGGGATGCCAGGGCCTGTATCTTCAACTTGAAATTCGAACATATATGTCTTGGCATTTGGGGGCGGGGCTAACACTGGCCCATCCCTAAGAACCTGGTCACCAACTTTCTCGGTGGCGGGGGGACTAGCTGCTTGGCTCGTCTGCGGAGGGCTACCAACAGCGGGTGACCCATTTCGAGGGGTGTTGGTAGAATTAATCCGGGAAACAGCTTTTGACCCGTGGTCATGCTTGGACCCGGTCCTAGAGCTGCCGCGCCGTATCGTGGTTTCCTCGGGGACGGGAAGAACCTCTTGTAATAGCCTCATCCGAACATGAACGGTGCCGTTTTCTCTACCCTCATATCAGCACCGCAACTAAAAGGGGCCGGAATTCAACTAACGGAGTGAACTTAAGACTATTGCTAACCAGGTTAATCAAAACCTGGAGTATCCTATTCGAATCACCCCAAAATATCATCTCCTGAACCCTCTTCTCTGGGGCAGTGCTAACACTGAAATTGATCTTAGATTCGTTTGCTTGGGTTTCGAATATAGCCTTGATCTGGGTCGATATCTCCGTCATCCGAAACTCCTTCTCGTCCAGTGAGATAGCCATATGCCCCACTTGGTTCCTCGAGAAAGTCAATAAATCCGTGAGAAGATGCAGTAGCAATTCTCCACTCTTATAAACCACGCTAAGTGACCGCTTGATCTTTGGTAGATCATCCTCCTGCATAGAAACGGCGCACATACCCAAAATACCGTTCAATGGCGTCCGCAGCTCGTGAGTGATATTAGCCACGAAGAGTGATTTAGCCTGGTTAGCTGACTCAGCAACCTTCTTCTGCTCCTCAAGCTCCTTGGTCCGCTCGGCGACCCGCTCCCCGAGATTCTCGTATTGCTTCACGAGTTCCTCGGACATCTCGTTAAACGTCCGCGTCAAGTCGGTGAGTTCATCGTCGACAAAATGCTTTCTTTCCTGCACTTTGCCAGGGATCCGGAACGCCCGTCTTCGCTGATCATCGCTCCCATCCCCGCTCTGAGAACTATCCCTTCTGGGATGCCGGCACCGCATGAACTCCCCCATTCCATAAAACCGGTTACGCCCTCGATTCCCATTTGCCGGATCCTCCAGGTTGGCCTCAGGATCAAAGGAATCAATGGTGCCGGCTGATCCACTATCAGGGGTATACGAAGGCGGTCGGGTGCCTGCGGGAGAGGGTGTCAGCATTCAGTGCAAATGGTATTGAGCTCAGGCGAGGAAGATGAGAGCCAGAAAATTCTCTACTTTTCTCTGTTGCACGCTTCAATCTGGTTATAGGCTTGACGGCAAAGTGAGCTATCGGACACACCAGGGCAATAACAACAGCGAAGGTTCCGAGGACTGTGCTCAGCAATATATTCCTTAGCTTGTAGATCGGTTTAAAGGCTTCCTCTTGGTCTTGCTCCACCAAAAGGGCCCAATCAGCGAGATTCTTGACGACTTCCGTGATGGAAAAGCTATAACCTGTTAGCCCAGGAAGAGCAGTGCGGTGGAAGGGGAGCCATACCCAACGCTAACAAGCCGGTCCTCTGAATTCCTCGTGTCTAGATTACTCCCTCCCCCATCACCATAGTCACCATTTCGTCCATTCACACCAATCCCGTCCTGGTAGACCTTTTCAACCATAGAGTAATCCTTCAGTTTACGCACCTCCCCCGCCAGCTCCGGATGCCTGCCTGGTGGGAGCAAGTATCGGAACTCATAGTCTCTTATATCTTCGGGAGGAGCCCTCTTTCGAAGACCCAACTTCGTCCCCACCCATTTAATCGCCGACCCGGGGGAACTCACATCCCAATCGTAAGAGTTCCTCTTGGCCATCCTAGTCGTTCCCGTGTGATCCAACTGGCCGTTAGCGGTCGTGTTCGGCATCTCGGAAGTGGCGGAGAGAGCAGGATTCCCCCATTTGTTGTTAATTGTAGCCGGACCAACCAATATTGTTTGACCCGTAGCCCCCAGGCCACGCGTATCCCGAACAATATCTAGTATCACACCGGCGTTAAGTACGACGGTGAGAAACCCCAATAACGTCGCCTCGCTAGTGTTATTGATGACTGGGATAGTAAACGATAGCATGTAGAACGACTCATTAACCCTCATCGGACCTAGCAGCAGCCCCTTTCTAGAATATATATCCTCCGGGGTAAACACATTGCTCCGAGCAAGTGCCTGACTGCCCTGCAAAAAAGGGTACAGTGCATGCGGAAGCCCGTCCTTCACTGGCAGTCCTTTAGTGATATTTGCATCAGCCTCAGCGTAGTAAGCCGCAGATGAATTCGCGAGAACCATTGGGTAGGCGGTGTTTCCATTGGCCGGGTTGGCGGGTAACATAATCCCATGAGCATTATCCCCCGTAACATTCAACAGACCCATTCTGCCACCCAGCCCGCTCCCAACCTTTATCGCCGTCCCATTCGGCAGTCTGCCGGTAAAGTTTGGGTTCGTAGCACTAAGTTGCATTCCGTCGATCACCGCTCCATCAGGCACCCCGACCATACCGCTACTAAGGTTCTCATCGTAGACCACCACCTGCAGGACATACGGGAAGCCGCCCATACTAGCACTAGCCGAGTTTTTCAAGTCATCGATGGTCCGTAGCCAATTATCCACGGTATTGTTCCCCCTCTGGTACCTCCGTAAAGAACTCTGCAAGATAGCCCTGGTGCTGATGGCATAGACGGTGTTGTGTAGCAGGGCGATTGACTGGGTGACCTGTATAGATTTCAACGAGGCGGTGAGCGAGAATCTCGATGACCGAACTTCACGGACTAGCCGGTAATTGTGAACCCACTGCTCTCGTTAGAAACGATTGTCGGGCACCAGGTCAAAGTTTGATTCAGTTTGGTAGGGTTACGGATGGATGGAAAGAATGCAGCTCACTGTTACAACAGCCAAGACACCAACCGCTATCAGCGCTGTTAGAGCGACTAATAAACTGAGCTGTTCACGAATGCGAATCCTCATGTTTGCTGGCCACTTGCCGTGTCTGTGTCGCTTTCGAAAGCTAGGCGAAGGATCCGAAGGGCCCGATACTCCTCCTCACGCAGCGGATCTGCAGTTCAGACTTTGGAGGAAAAGAACTTGTCCCTCTCAACCATCAGCAAGTTCGGAGAGTGAGTCGAAGAAGGGCGGACAAAGTGAGATGGAAAAGAATCGGAAAAAAGGATTGAATGAGTTGGGAAGAAAAAACAGTGAAAAGTAAAGCACAGGAGGTGTGTGGAGGGGGGGGGGGACGACGGGAATGAGAGTGGGAGTGGAAAGCACGAATATTTACGGCAGTCTGCTTACACCAAGTGGACAGGCTTACGGGCACGGTGGGGGACTACCAGTAACTCAACTCATCCTGGAGTGAAAAACAGGTGAGCAGGATTGGCGTATCCGCCCCAGCCCCTAAGGATGAAAGATCCGGGGGTGAGTAGGTATGATAGCAATAGAAAAAAGAAAGAAGAAAAAAGGTTGTCAAGAGAGAAGTGGGGACAGAGTGTGTGAGGGAAGACCTGGCAAAAACCACAACAGCGTCCGCAACGACAGCCGCTGTTTCTCCACATGCCTTGCCGGACGGGGCAATTAATTATTTTACCGGTATTTTTTATTTTTTTTCTTAGCCATTATATTCGAGTAGTTTAGTGCGTAAGCTATGATAGCAGGCGAAAGTGGACAAACGGAAAGCTATCATAATCCTTGGGACAGGTAACTTAAGACGGCCGCCAAAAGAGAGTCGGCAAGCGGCAGAAGGTTGTGGCCGTGGCTATCCACTGGGTGAAAGGTAAAAGCGAGTAGACTGAAAGGGGAGATAAGGCGGACGCAAGCTCGCCGTATGATACCATTTACTCCAACGACCCCATACAACATGATAGGTGCAGAGTGCAGAGGAGTACAATACAAACTTCCTTCCCTTGCGGCTGAACATCTACAGCGTCTGTTCTATCAGAGCACGAACACACCTCCAAGCCATGTCCCGCAAAAGTGGGTAGGGATGGATAACACTCGCACTGGAGCGGCAATGCACAAGGGTGAAAGGAAAAGGCAGAAAAGGAAAACATTCGCATCGGAGTGAATGCCATGTTGTGTGGTACAACCCTTCCATTCGTATAGCATGATATCGTACCGGCAGCCCATACTGTGTTCCCAAGGGCATACCGATATTGCACTCGCACTGCGCTCTACTCGAGTACTGTACAGTACGTTGAAACGGTGCCATAGAGCAAGACCGTGCGATTGATATTGACCCCATCAGAAAAAAGGAGAGACCCACCTGCTACGGGGCACAAGGGAGGAGAGATGTTGACCACCTTCCTCCCAGCCGTTGGCGAGGCAGCATGTGTCTCCCCCCCTGCCGATGGTCCAGATTTTGCAGACTCACCTTACATACCGGTACCGGTACTCGAGCACAGTAGCGGTCCTGGCTTCTTTTTCTCTTTTTTTATCTCTGCGGTGCTAAGTTATGATAGCTCATGAATGGAAGTTAAACCACAGTAGGGTAAAAAATCCGTCCTTTCATTCGTTGCACTGGTGTGTGCCGGTCCAAATCTAATCTGCTTGTTGGGCTGCGCTGTGCTGTGCTTTGCCCTGTGGCAACGAATGGCAAACCCCCGTCTCACATCAAATTTTAGCACAACGCCCCAGGGATCCACCAAACATGCCGATTCTCAAAAATCCCATCTTTTCCGCATTGGGAAAGATGAGATTCGAATGAATGAATAACATGGTGAAAAGAAAGATGACAATCCCTTCCCTTTCCGATCTTTATCCACAATATCGGCACTGGTACTCGTACTGTACTCGTACAATGCCAACTCCCAACGACCCTTACTTCCGCAAACAGCACCCGGCCCCTTCCCCCCCCCTCTCTCTCTCTCTCTCCCTCTCCCTCTCCCTCTCCCTCTCCCTTTCCCTCCCTCTTCCTCCCCCTCCTGCAAAATCTACGAACCCAAACCCTACGCCGGAAGCAGACTCAAAATCGAAAAGCGACCGCAACCGCGGAGCATAGATCGAAATCACCAATATTGCAGTTTACTGATCTGATCCCTTACTTGCTCGCCTGCGAGCGTGCAAGGATAAGAAAAAGAAAAGAAAAGAAAAGAAAAGAAAAGAAAAAAAAAAAGGATCACAGCACGGATCTCCAGAAACTCCTTTGCTCGCCTTGACTTTCGCGCTAGTAGCCCCCGCATTTGAGGCTTGAGCTTCGGAACGCGAATGCACTGTCCTACCGGTAGTGTAGCGAGGAAGAACAAAAAATAAGAAAAGGAGGAAGAGGCCAGGTCGACAGGAGGCAGGACACGCTTCGGAGAGAACATTTATATTGTCTTGTCTTATTGCGGTACTTGCGCTGGGGGTTGGGACAGGACCGCACAGCACCGCACTTGGTGGAAAATCAAAAGAGGGGATCGAACGGTTTTTCTTTTTTCCTTCCTTTCCTTCTTTTTTTTTTCTTTTCATCTGCCTTCTACGAGTACCGTACTGGTATGATACTGTACTGTACAAGCACCCAGGAATATGGTTTCGCACAGTTAATTTAGGTTAACCCGCAAAATAATCCCTGTCTTGTACGAAAACATATTACCGGGTGCTTGTACTGGTACAGTACTCGAGTTACCGTCTTCAATGAGAGCAAGACGAAAAGCAGCGGGTGACGGACAAGGATCAGTAACAGGTGTTAACCTGTTACCCTGCCTTGACCAATTCACACTTTTGCCCGCCAAATGGCCCTGTCCGTCATCCTCCGCTATTCGTCGTGCCCCCGTTGAACACCAACTATTCCACACTACTGAAATTTTGCATACAATATTAGATACAATAAGGAGCCTCACCACGCTGGTTTAGTACGCTTCAAACAGGAGATTCGCGGTTCACGAACCTCGAACTGGAAAAATGAATTTCACCACCAGCACTGGAGGTTTGCCGGCAGTGGTCTGGAGATTGTCGAGTAGTGTCGAGCTCGATGGAACGAGAAAGGTGCAAGTACTAGCATTGAAAAATTTTCAAGTTAACAGCATCCCGCACTTCGCAACTTTAAACTAACCAACAGCCCCCACCTTTCTCTTCGCAGTTTTAGAGCCTTGGATGGGGCAATCGTTGCTTTCCCTCTGCCCGAGTACCTCAAGTTGGACTGTAGCAAACTATAGCAGATTGCATAATACCATAGTAAAAGACAGCAACCGAAATTACTGTGAGCCTAGAGGCGAACCAAAGGTAGTGACCGTTGCCAGGCTCCTGTCTCCTCTTCCTTGGCTCTGTCAAATTCCATCATAAACCAAGGAGTCTCACATCACATAACACGATATAGCCTGAAACGCAGTACTCGTGGAACCTCTGCATCGCGCTGTATTGCGCCCAACACCTTATCAAGAATTCAGCCCCGGGTCCAAGGGAGGAGTGCTTTTTGTGATGTAGGAAAGTAAGTGCCAAGGTCCTCATCATTGTGCCTGGTCCCCGGTGTTACAAAGGGCCAGGGATAAAATATTGGTACGATGTATAAATAATTGATGAATCAGGCGCCTAGCCTCCAATTCGATCCTTGAGTTCATCTACCGGTATCGAAAGAATGATTCTCCCCAGGCTCTTTTTGAGCAATAGGAGGGTTGTGCTTTCAGACGAGCTGATTGCTGGGTACCACTAATTCTGACCAAGATCGACATCAACACCCCTACTCCCTACCAATCTTTTATCCTTGGCCCTTGCTGCTAAGGGTAAGTGAGGCGAAGAAGGCATGATTGGCTAGTGCACTACCGGTGCTTGGGCCACTCAGAGAGCAGTATCATACCACATATCTCGGAGCCACTGTGGCAGGAGTACCGGTAGTAAAACCGTTCGTCCGGTCACTCACCATTTTATCCAGCACCATACCATAAAAAACGAAATCGTCCCACAAGTCCTCACCTACTCACTAGGATCAAGAGTTTGTCGAACCACTCTACCACATCTTACTTGCAAGAGTTGCACTTACCTCCCCATAGCCTCTCGACTACTAGAAGCACCAGTTCAAGGGATGTTTGATATTACGAGCGATAGGTATCGGCATAAATTTAACTCCTATCGTCAAGGTTACCGGGGCCGGGGGGGAGCAACTGCCGTGCTGCCAAAGGCAGCTATCTTGTGGACAGACATTCGATTCTGGCGGATAGTGCCCAAGTATACTTCTAGGCGAAAAAGGGCATTACAGACCAAATAGCCTGACGAAAAACCCGCATACCATATCATAGACCAGCGTTGGGGCTGAATAAGGTGCCGTGCCGGTGCTCGAGTGGGCGAGGCACCGTTAGCCTGTGGAAGGACGGCACGATCCCAACACCTCAACCGCGGAGAAAGTTTCCCCTCAAGACCTCACACCCCACATCAGCAAAACAGGTGAGTTCGAGGCTGCCAGTACTAGGCGGATTTAGTTGGTTCGGCGCACGGGTCGCTAGGGTAACGAAAGTGCTATCATACGGTTCCCCGACCCTAGCCCAAGTGTGCTGCGGGGATTTGCAACCATGGTCCATTCAGGCTGCTGCAGATAAGCTCTTCTTCGTCATATGATACCGGTAGGTGCCGGTGTGGGAGGTTTGGCGGGCCTTCCCTTTTGTGGATGGTGCTCTCGACTGGGTCGGGTTTGTGGACTTTGGTGTACTCTGTGACCTCCTGGTGTACCGTGAGATATGTAGAAGATGGAAAATTTAACTCAAATTGGTATGGTGTAAATTGGCTGACACAGAAGAAGCGAAGGGGATGATGTTAAACCAAATTGAGATGGGCAAAAACCATTATCTACTCGAGTAAATCGTTTTTGTTGTTGAGGGGTGGTTGTAGCTTATCTAACTAGTAAGGAACTCTCCTGGCTTACCGGTATATGCAGAATCTCTGCGTGCTAAGTTTCTACATGCACAATAGGATATATCCGAAGGCAAAGCCTCACAACTCTCGGACATACCCTATCATCTATGCCCTCAATTCACACCGGTACCCAAATCATGTCAATCTCCATTAGACTGCCGGTAGTCCCATGCGAAAACCTTTGACCCCTCCTTTCATCCCCTTCCCACACCATGGAAACTATCATAATAATAATTATTATTATGATACACACCTTTTTTCCCAATTCTACCTTAATATATAGCCTAGGATTTTTTAGCTCTCTATGTCCCACTCAAAATATTCACTTCAGCACCATTTGTCGTCTTTCGAGAAGCATTCAAAGACGAGGCGTCTTCTAGGCGGACATATGGCCACCTACCGGTAGGCGAGAAGGAAAAGTCTCTTCCGGTATCCTCGCCAAACTCTCTACAGAGACTAAATCCACCAATTGTAAGTGCTTTCCACTGAAAACAACCATATTCAGACCTTCCCACAACGATCCAGAGAAGCAATCCGCACCAAACCCCCATCTATGCGAAATAACTCCCTTGCATTTTACCTCCCCACTCTTCTGAATTTACTCCAAACCGTCCGGGGCACCGCCGGGAGGGCTAGGTCGGTATTGTACTGTATGTAACTTACATAACTGTTCATGGGTCTTGGCACATTTTCAGAACTTTTCTCCACTTCACCCTGACACTACCGCATGCAAAAAGTATTCAACAATTCTTTTAATAATAATCTCTCAGCACCCAGTGAGATATCTGAGAGAACGTTAGACTATGCTATTAATTTTTCAAATTTTCAAATTTTTTTCTTCTTAACGGCGAAGAGCGGTATTTAAACGGAAAACATGGAGTTGGCAGTTTGTGTCGTTACACGACACCTCGACCACCATTCCAGCCCCAACCTCGTACAGTACAACTACAAGTATCATAGCAAAGGAAGGTGAGAAAGAAAGACACAAAAGATTACCCATGCCCGCACCAGCCCAATGCCCGATCGGACACCCACCCCCTCGATACGATACCACCGGTAGTCAAAGGTTTTTTTTTTTTTTTTTCCCATTTCGCGTACGAGGCAAGCCGCTACGATACGATTCTCGCGAAGGGCGGCAGCGGGGCGGAATAGGGCTGGGACGGATCCACATGCGGTTTTTTTCACAGGTAACGGTAGTACAGTACCGGTACTTTTAAGGCTTCGAAAGCTGTACCTGTACAGTACATGTGCTTGAGTATCACAAAAGATCAGCTTTGCAGGGATGCATATGGTCATAAGGCATCACTCGTGTTGGGTTCGGGTTTACGAGGCTGTTATGATGATATGTATCATGATTATGGATTATGATTATGGATTATGATTATGGATTATGAAAATTGTTATCGGGGGGAATTTTTTTTGGATAGGGCGTACTTGCAAGGAAGGGTATTATTGTAGATTGACGTTGTGAGATATAGTTCTAGTATGATATTGCAGATGGAGGAGAGTGGGCGATTTTTTCTGCCTTCTCGTCGAGCTCCTTTTGTGGTATGATAGGTGATGAAAGAAAGAACTCGGGGCTTGGGAATTTTTTTTACGTCGAAACTGACCACTCGTGGCTCGACGCTACCAGGGCGAGAAATTTCGAGAGCCTGTAAGAATCATGAGAGCAACTATTTCTGTCCACAATGGAATTATATATCCTGTAGATTTATACCTTGCGATTTTTTACGCCAGGTGCGATAAGGTCTTAGAGTGACTTGATACTTTTTTTCTCTGCTGGTGCCATACAAAAGATACATGGCGACCACCTTTTTATTTCCAGGTTAACTTACCAGTAGGTTTCCCAATCCCTAAACCTTATAGTTCAATTTTCCTCGTCGGAAGAGCCGCTCTCTGTCCGTCTGTTTCTCAGTTTGGCTCGTCCTCAGGGTTCCCTTGGGGGCAATAAAATGGCTATTAAAGCGGGCTTGGTTTTGGTGCGGAACGGCCATCCGCTTCAGTTTTCGTCCTATCGTAGTACTTTACCTGACGGTCACATCTAACAAGTTCCTTTTTTCCTTTCTTTTTACAATACTTGTCTCAGTTTCTACATCATTTTTGTTTGGTTGGTTGGTGCACTTAACAACCGTATACCTCGAGGAGGTTATTCACCGTAACCGTATTCTACTCGTATGATAAGTGTATTGTTGGTGAATAGAATTCCTGTGCTTACCCGATCACACTTCCCGTACCAACTCCAACCCACCCTCTCCTCCTGCGCCGGCCGCCTGCCCGCATATGCACACCCGCACCATAACACACCGGTGAGCAAAAAGCGTATGCCGAAGCGTATGCCGAGACAACATGGATTAGGTCGTGTCGAGCGATCCCGGGTGGATACCGCCGCCAGCACCAGGAGTTATTATAGAAGTGATAAATAGATGGATGAAAGGGTACAGTGTGATGATGGGGCGCTATGTGCTGGCTTCGGCATTATTGGGATAGGGTAATGCTTTAGACAGGTTGGGGGGGGGGGGTGAGGGGGATTTGTGCTTGCTTGTGTGTGGGTTGCGGAGTGTAGAGTGGGATCCCTTGGGAACGGTACGATAGATTGATGGTCTGCCGGGTTGTACGGGGCTCATAAAAACATCTCTCGTGGCAGGTTTGCGCGTTATAGCAGTATTGGTGGGATATAAGTCAGTTAAATATAATAGTTACGGACTGATGGAATGATTGATCAGTTGGTCGGTTGGTCGGTTAGTTGACTCGTTCCCTTGTTGTGAGAGTGAGTGAGTGGGTGTGGATGCGTGTATGCCCTGTGCGAGGATCCGTCAATGCGTTCCTATAATGTGTGCGCCAGCGATTGTTGATAAATAGGAAAAAACCAGGATTCTTCACCATGTCTTAGCTTTTTATTTGGACATTGGAGATTAAGTGTGGCGATAGGCCCCACACCTCTCTGCAGCGGTGGGGGCGGCGGCGTCGGCGGGAGGATCGACAGGATTGGGGGGCGAGCCAACGGTTTTTGACAGCTGTTTAATAAGCTGCGGGTTGCATGGTGCATACAATCGTACTTTGGGTGAGCTGTGCCGTGCTGCACCATATTTGTGGATGAGAGCGTATCAAGTTCCTGCCCCCGGTTCCAATTCACTTCAACCCATTGTGCTCAACTTTTTATGAGGGGCTGCGATCTCGCGGGTTAGGGAACGAACGAGCTTATGTACGATATGTTGTGACTTTAGAACCGTAACACTACCGTGAGTACTCAAATAGAAGAAAAATGTGCTAGGACGTTGGAATTCCCCTTCTCGGCTAAGCGGAGGGAAAAACACCGCAAACTCAGCCCTCAGCTGAGACAAAAGAAAAGGAATATACACAGCGCCATACCAGGAAAGGCAAGTACAACGTCCTAGCACATTTTTCTTCTATTTGAGTACTCACGGAAACACAATCCGGCCCACTCGGGCGCCCTATACTCGAGGTTTATTTTATTTTATTTTATTTTATTTTATTTTATTTTAAAGTCTCTGGAATGGGAAAATGAATACGTGATCCATGTATGGTATGATATAATCTATGGCTTCACCGTGCTATTGGTATCGTATTGTTAGGTGGTAATATTATGTTGTGGCCCACTCACTCCGCGCCCATTCCAAGGGCTCCCAGGTAACCCCAACCCCAATCTCGAATTCTTAATTCTCAAACTCTCTCCATGCTCATGAAAAAGAAGCGGAGCAAAAAACACCCATTACCCCGCCCTTCATGTCACTTAGAGAGAAAAACACTCGGAGAGAGGGAGAGAGATGGTCCGGTAAAAGTGCGGGGTTACTGGAGGGTAAATGAGCAAAGCTCAGTGCGGTGGTGCGGGACTGTTTCTCGTAAATGTATGACGTTCGTAAAAATAACCAGGTCAGCATATATGCTTCCAAGGCCCCGTACACGAGACCCGCACGATAAGTACCTTCCGATAACGGGTCCGTTGAACGAAGGGGAGCTTAGTGATGATTTGAAAACCTGGCGAGGCAGAAGCACAGTATGATACTGTACTTGGTAACACGGTTATGTGGGTCGCATTTCTTGATTTTTCATGAGTTTCTACTACTCAATATCCCATTGGTCTATCTTGCATATGTGGGCAGATGCGAGCCCGGTTGTTTTCCTAGAAGTTGGGTAGTCACTAGTGGACTCAACAATCCCGCTCCTCAGCCGTTTGATTTCAAACGGGTCGGGTATGGGATTCTTGATTGCTATGGGGCAAGAACCCGGTGATGGTTTGATTTTTATCTGGAACAGCTCTGGGGCACAGTGCGGTGCTGGCCTTTGCTGCATGCTGGATTTTGGATATTTTGTTGACACCGGGACCTTAGAACCGGCGTCTGTCGGTATTATAATTCCTGTTTGTTGGCAGATAGCACATCCTGAGCTGGGGTGTGTCGTACTGCGCGAATGCCAGAACACCGCCAACATCATAAAATTTCATCCCAATCCAGCCCGTCTCGGGACAGCATGCGGACAGCTGTAAGAGGGAAGGTGGGAGAAGAGCAAACTCGGGTTTTACATACGGTACTATATCGGCATGCTGTGCTGTTTGCTTACCGGTGCACCATATATCACTATGCGTTACCCACTAACTTACTTACCTATTTACCGGTGCTGCGCCTGCTATGGAACTTTTAAGTGCCGCCCATATAATATGGGGGTGCTTGCATCCCGTGGGGAAACCCCGGCGGCTTCCCGGTATGGGACGGGTAGGGTGGTTTTTGAAAGATAATTCTGATGTGTATGTGGTGGGTATGTAGATGACGGGAGGGAGGAGGAGATTATGCGGGTAGATTTTATCGGGTGTTTGGAAAGCGGGGTGCAAGCGGGTATGTACCAGGCGGCACTCGTGAAGTCGGAACCGAGTGAGGTTTGGTGACCATGTTGGGGGGAGGGGGGGTTTGAAGTGAGAGGGTGAGGGTGTGAGGGGTGGTGAAAATATTTGCTGTTATGATATTGGGATTTGGTTGGGTGTTGGATGGACTGTTGGAAATATTGTTCCAATGTGACGGAAGCATGTTGGGCACTAAACATACAGACTTGGGTCATGGTATATAGATACCTCTCATAGGTATAAGTATGATACTGCGGTCTCAGATACAGAAGAATAATAAAAAGAGGACAATCATCACCTTCTACTTCCAATTACTTCTACCTTCCCATAGTCCTCATTCCCTGCAAGTCCTTACCTCTCTCCGGTTCCTCTTCTCTCATACTTGGCCGGAAGCATGGAGTCTGGCGCTTGGTCGAGTGGTGGTGAGTGATCAAAATATCTCTTCCCGAACCGCGAACCGCACCTGAGTATCGTGTGTATTTGGTCCTGCACAAAGAACTGTAGTCATGATAGGCTACCAAAGCTATCATAGCTTTGTATACTGCATCCTTTATAGCTTTGTATACTACATCCTTTTATCGCACCGGCGTTACGTCTACCCATCGGACCTCTATATGTAAATCTTGTTGAATAGCCCTCACCCAGGTAGGATCTGGGATCCGCGAGTGTAGGTACTGGAGTAAAAATAGTGTTAGCCATAGGGGACAAGTAGAAACTGGCTGGCTGTAGCCTTAGGGGATCTTAGTCTGATCTAAGGGGTGAATAGGGGATAATGATTTTACTATTTCGAGGACACACCCAACTACCCCCCTCCGGCTGCTGAGACTGAGAGTCACGAAATCAGGACCGGCAACAAATTTTCCCGGTGCGTTTCAGGCAATTACTTCACCCCTACCATTCCGTTGTTTTTGTGCTGCCATGCCCTGAACACCATTATCCACCATAGTCCTTAGTGATGGTACTGGTTCAGCAGTATCATCATAGAAAGTCACTCGGTATCGGTAATCCACCGGTTGTTGGACATATCCACTCAAGTACGCACGTACCAGTACAGTACACGTCAGCTGAATGCATTAACACCGAAAACTTTCTTTCTCTGTATTTCCCTCTGTACTTTTACTCTCATCTCTTTTCACTTTATCGAACGATGGACAAACCTCTCCTCTCTCAATACGATTGCTCTTTCACTCTTTAACCTTTTTTTTCCTCTTGCCTCCCCGCAACCTTCAGTCTGGTCGTTTTCCATTTTTAACACCAGTGGGCCAAATAGGCTTGGGAGGTCGCCTAACACAAATATGCTTTTAGGCCATCCACCTACTCATGACGGATGACCATAACCTTAACTTAGGAAAGAAGCCTCACGGTGTTCCAGAGCCTCTGAAATCCCGCATACCTTAGAAATTCGTTAAAATATACTATCAGAGATCTCGGCAGAAATCGCTATCTGAGTTATAATAAGCTTAGCGGAGCAGTTTACCAAAATAACGAATGCCAGTTAATGAGATCCAGCAAGCTCAGCCTGCAAGCCATACTTCGTCTTGAAAGAACCATCCCTTCCTAGATGTTTTGCCTCTGATCGGGGAGATCCGAAGCGGATGGGCGATAGTAGATTTAACTGTACATTTATTCGCAACTTTTTGGTATAATACCTACCCTGGTGTCGAGCCAGGGCGCCTCCGAAGTTGGTATCATATCGTAAGGCGTCTTGTGATTCAATACGCCCTTCCTACACGGTAGGGTTTGGTTCGGTATGTATCTTAGGGGTAGACACACTTCACTACTCGTTTTGAGGGTTTATGCTTTGTCTTAGGTAGCTTTTGCCACAAAGTTGATAGGGTTACACGAAGCACAAGCTGATGGAGGAAGCAGAATATCGTAAGCGATAGCTATCACCCCTCACATATGCAAGTTAGCCTTCGGCCTGTTTGACACATAGGCCCCAGTGGCCGCCATCGCACCCTATCACCAGTCACTCCCCTTCCCTTAGCGCTCTACCCGTCATCTGCACAGCACGGAAACCCCCCGGAGGTATCGACCCCTGGCATGTTTCTTTGCATCCAACTCGTTCCCTGGGCTTCCGCAATGTCCGTGTTCGGCGGTTCATATGGTCGGGGAGGTCAGACATCCCGCGCCTGGTAGGGCCTCCGGACAGTGCTCGTTGGTGTTCTATCACTTGGTGGATAGCCTAGGAATCTTTGCCATTGCGGAATATCCAATCTACCAATTGGAACCACGGTGGGTGGAGAATACACTCTGGATATTGGAACCGCCGCCAAGAAGCAACCGATGAAATTGCTACTGAAGTATCGTGGGCGCTTTTTCTGGGAAATCGAGGGGTTGCTGTTGGGCAATTGCTGAAAAGAAAACTCCCTCAACCCAAGCAAGAACTCCAAAGGGCCCTATCGACATCAAAGATTACTATGGATGTAAAAGTTTCCACAGCTTTAAGAAGGGCTCTGAGTAGCTTACCACTCGCTAATGGTACAGATTGCCAATGTGAGCAAGACGGGACCGTCTATCTGGGTTGAGGTCCTTTTCCAATCAAGTAGTAACTTTACCACCCCCGATCCTGCATAAAGTGGCCTACTAGAATGGTATGAGGCTGCCTTTGTCTCGCTTGTTAGGATTGATATATTCTCGTTCCTGTAGAAGCCCTATCACCACCCCACGCCCCCCCGAGGCAGCCCGCAAGACTGGTGCTTTGTCGTCTCTGCCAACACACCGTTGGGGTTGATGTCTTTCTGATACCGTAGCAGCTTCGCCCCTCTGCTACAACCACTCTTGACAGTCAGCGAAAGTGGTGTTAGGGTCTAAGTTGCAGGGCATTGTTTCCCTAAATTTTGACACACGATGTATTCCCCCCAGAGGTCGATATTTGCAATGTTTGAGTTTGGATGTTAAATTGTATCTGTCCTGTGCGAAACTGCTATTTTGGTTTGATAAGAAACAATTGTACCTTGGGATTTGTGATATCTGATGTCTTGAAGGAATTGAAGGGAAAGGGAGACCCTCTATCTTTCCTCCTAAACCTCTAGATATGTATCCTGCTAATATCGTATAATTTTCATTTTTTTGCTTACCAGATTTAGTCTTCATGTTCTCAGGTCTTTAAGGTCCCCCGAACACCCCCCACAAACCTAAATAGACCTGTCTGACATGCTCCAAAATTAATGAGAAAACCACATGCCATCAATGATACCTAGTATGACAGCTAACTAAACGCTCGAACGCTCTGAGGGTGGAGTAGGGTTAGTAAAGTCGGATTAGGGTTTATTAATTTCCACATGGTGGTGTATTAGAAGAGTGATTGCCGGATATCAATCATCCATAGATCCAGAGCTAAAGAATAACTCTGTGGTTTGGGAGAAGCCCGAAAACAAATTGCTACCTGTGAGCGCTACCTGGATTCCGTTTTTATGGCGACACAGTGCTGTCAGGCGGGTGCGATTAATGTGCGATTGTCATCGCGGCCACCGTGAAGAATTAACTCAAGAGGTTGCAAAGCAAAATTTTTCATACTTCGAATATTGGAACTAGTGTGCTTCTGGAACTTGGAGTTATTGGGCAAAGCCCAATGATACAGTTCACCTCCCCTTTGGAGCCGCTCTTCTTAGTTAAGTTTTTGTAGGTTAGGGTTACTGGAATAGTCAAAGGCGGCCAAAAAAAAAAAAGTGAAATTCACTAACATCAACTATCACTCGCATGGCCTTTGGGTTTGTTTGCCGGCTTTTTTGTTTTAGGAAAAAAAGGTTATCCTGCAATCTCGAGATACACAAGATTATTCTCAAGCATGATGCTCTATTTGTTTTTATACTCATTATATATATATATTTCTGTATTTCGAAACCAATATTTGGCCCAGGAGAATATGACTTTCCGAACATATCTTACGCCCCATTCATGACCTTCTGCAGCGTTCCCTGTATACTGTAATAATTTAGTTCGGTGTTCCCAAAGGTTTCCGCCGGTAATGAAACCCTCCTGAATGGTACGATACATACAGTATCATATAGCACGGATTCAACAGAGCTTTTGAGGGGGTCAAGCCTTCCAATGGGTCCGGGATTCGTTGGGTTAACCCGGGCCCTTGGTTGGGTTAGGTCGGGTTCATTGGGTTGGGTTGAGTGTATGATAGGAATACCGTACTCAAACTGGGTTATTCATCTAACCCGACAAATATTTCTCGCTTATTTTCCCTGCTTGAGACACCTTCTCCTGCATAATAAGCCCGGGCCCAAGGAACTGGAAAACTCTATTTACGCGGAATGAATATGTGCCGGGAAATTGTCTTGAAGATAATTTTATACGAGATGCTTCTCCTTTAAAGTTTCAGTAGTACTCAGCTATCACTTGTTTCTGGTACTTCCAAAAATTAATACTTGATAACGGATAGATATATACAATCACTACTGGTTAGTCTTCCTTTTATACCAACAAGGGCATCTAATTGAATAGTCTTCTCTCATATTAAAACACTTGACTGACAAAATAAGATATATTACGTTGGGGATAGAATGGCCCGGATATGTCTCTATCTTCAAATTGTGGTCGATTTGTTTGGCCTACATGGCATGGGAAGGTGTTTCCATCCCACACCATGACTATCTTCAGGCCCTGCGTTGCTATCTGTTAGTTATCAATTAAGTCACTTTAAGATGATACGTGACATCTAAAACACTAGAATACACCAATATGTTCATCAGTTCACCTCACACTCAGACTCGCTAGGTTAGCTGGGTTAACCCAGGTTAGGGTTGGGTTGGGTCGGGTCGACTAATTTTCAACCTGGGTCAACCCATTTGGGGGGGGGGTAGCTAGCGTTGCTTTAACTAAAGTCTGGTGGCGAGAGCACCACCAAAGGTTGATAATAAATGGATACCGTTTGTCTAATTAGCCATCGTTTGGCCAATGATGTACAGTATTATGAACCCTCTAGAATACCAAATAGCATTACAAAGACAAAACTCCCACCAAAAAAATCCTTCATGGATAACTGTGAATAACACGCCACTACTGAATTAGAGATGGCTTTATGGTTGGGTAAGAGATTGAGGAAATGGAGGAATGGTAGTAGGAGAAGGAGGAAAACAATGAGAGGGGCCTCAAATACACGTAACACCGGAAAGAATCAAGGGAAGGGGGGAAGAAAGAAAGTAAAATAATAAAAGAGATAAAGCTGCACTTCAGACTATCTGGCAGATATGGCAGCTCCCCGGGTTAACTTGGTCCTTCTAGCTTAGACAGTTGGCAAATATCGGTGGGGTAGTGTTTAGGTGCCCTAGGAAGGTGATCAAAATTCTGGGAAGGTGGGAGCATTTTCGGTCTCAGGCCCTAGGGCGCCGGTGCCGGAGGGGGGCCGGGCCACGTTCGGTAACTTTATGGGTCTTTGAACTCTAGCGTCCCGGGCCCTAAGGGGCGGCGGTGTCTCGAGGATTCCGCTCCCACGGCAATTCTACAACCCCGCATTTGCCTTGTCAACCACAAACTAGGGTGGCGTTCAACCGGAGGTGCCTAAAAAATAGGGATGGAAATCTTCTCTTTTCAACAGAAGCTCTACCATGCCCCCCTCCTCGCACTGGGAAGCCCAGCAAAGTGGCACTTAACTGTATTTATCTAGGACATCGCTGCATTCCAGTAGTAGCTTCGCAGATACCTCGTAGCCATGCTGACAGCACCGCGAATAGTTTCCGCTTCTTCTTTTCTGGTCTATTGGGGTTAACACCTCCTCGTTCGCGTAGTAGGTTCACAATTCTCTCATAACCCTTATCGGTGGCATAGGAGAACGGTGTTTGACCATCCTTATCAGGAACGTTGGGGTCGGCATTACCCCGCTCAAGCAGTAGCTTTACTGCCCCCTCCTGGCAATAGCGGGAAGCCCACGAGAGCGGCGTTCGGTAGAGGTTGTCTTGAATTTCGGGGTCGACACCATGTCGTTCTAGCAGCTGCTTCACAACTCCCTCATGACCGTGGGAGGCAGCCAACAAGAGTGGCGTCCGGCCAGATCTATCTGCCATGTTGGGTTTGACACCACCCTGTTCCAGCAGCAGCTTCACTAGCTGCTCCCTCCCCCGGATGGCGGCATGGGAGAGTGGTGTTTGGCCATTACCGTCTGGAATATTGGGGTCGACATCTTTGTGCTCCAGGAGCAACTTCACAACTCCTTCACGGCCATATCGAGTAGCCAATAAAAGTGGTGTCAAGCCGTGCTTGCCTGCCTTGTCGGGACTGACATCACCTCGTTCTAGCAGCAGCTTCACGACCTGCTCCCTGCCCCATACAGCGGCATGGGATAGTGGAGTTTGGCCACTTTCGTCTAGAGTATTGAGGTCGACATCTTTGCGCTCCAGTAGCAACTTCACAACTCCCTCACGGCCATTACGAGTAGCGAACATGAGTGGTGTCCAATTGCGCTTATCGGTCCTGTTGGGGTTGACATCACTACGTCCTAGTAGTAGCCTCACAATTCCTTCATGGCCACTGCCGGCAGCACGGGATAAAGGTGTTCGACCACTTTTGTCTTGCTTTTCAAGGTTGACATATCTCTTTCCGAAGAGGAAACCGGCTACTGGCGGTGTTTCGCCCCATAAGCCATCTGTGCCATCAGGACGGCGAGACGTGAGGCTAAGGAACAGCCTTACCACCCCATCATGTCCTTTCTCTGCAGCCCACGAGAGTGCGGTTCTACCATAATATTTGTCCACTTTGTTTGGGTGGACGTCTGTGTGTTCGAGGAGCAGTTTTACAACTAGCTCTTCCCCGAAGATTGCAGCCCACATGAGCGGTGTAAGACCCAGAAAATCTCTTTTGTTCAAATTCCGGACTTTTGATTCCGTGAAAGCCTTTGCAATTTCGGATATGCCGAAAAGTGATGCACAATGCAGTCCAGTAAATCCAACAAGGTGACCATTTATGGGGATGCCACTCCATCGATGAATCCTCGGCAATACGCCTATCAAAAGTAAATTGGTAGATAAGTGGTTTTCGAACTGGTTGAAAAGATCAAGTGCAAGTGACGTCACACGGCCCGATGTTTCTCTTTTAGCGTGAACTCCCCAGTAGAGGGAGCAATATTGGAGAAAGGGAGCTGATTGCGGGGCTGTGTGGAGAGTGGGTGAGAGGTCCTTGATATTTTGGAAGTTGAGATATGTCAAGCATGTTTCAGCGATTTTCGAGTGAGCGTTGGGATAGCGGGTGTAAAGATAGTCCTGGAGAGTAAAATGGATCAAGCGGACTCTCGAAGCCTGCTTATCAAACGTGACAAGTCCTAAACAACAGCTGACTAATTTTTGGAGTGAAGGAATGTTTTCGGGGTTTGGCTCCATTGATTCTATCTCGACAGTCACGGCATGAAGTAGCTCATCGGGTCGCAATGGCCGCTCCGAGTGAGAGATCCACATCAAAGCTGAAATCCCAAGTTTTTCTCTCCCTCCACCCTGCTCCTTTATCCGCTCTAGAGTTGAACCGTAAGCATCCCCCAAGTCCGAGCCACCTGCCATTGCCACCAGCTTTTTCCGCCTACTGTGAACAGCCGTTTCTCGCAGGATGGAATCGAGGGTTATGGAAACTAGCAGAAACCTATCTCCACCGGTCAACCAAGCACCTGGGACATATCACTTACGAGTTTGTTGGTCACTTACGATTCTGGAATCTTTTCAGGGAGACTTTCGGTAATTTCTTCCCTGAGAAAGTTGTCCATCGCTCCCGGGCAGGCATCCTCACTCAGTCTCATGCGGATGTATTCTCTGATGTCTTCGCTATCTGGTTTTATGGGTAGCATCGATGCTTTCCCCGGAAGATGTCTCTCTATCTCGTCAAGGATATATTGTCGACCAGTTATGAATATTCGAGTGCCTTCTGACTTCTCTAGAATTTCTCCGAGGGAGTCAAGAACTTTAGCTCGATGCTTTTCGGCACATTCATCCAGCGCATCGACACATATAAATGTGCGCCGTGAGCATGTGACGGTCTGTAACATTTTTATAATATCCGGAACCTGTAGTCTCCGACCACCAATGACCTTCTTCTGATCTTTAAAGGCCTGCATTATGTCTTCTGGGATTTCGTCTAATCCGCCAACAATCTGCTTGAGCAGTGAGCCGAGCATATTGGCGGGAGTCTGCTCCTTTTGGGCGGCGAAATCAAAATAGAAACAAGCAACGGTGACCGGTAGCCCTCTGGCCTCATCACCCAGCCTGTCAGTTACTAGTGAGCTAACGCCAAGGCTCGTCAGCATTACCATCCCGAGGGTTCTCCCGGGTCGTCTCTTATACCTAAGGTAGGTCTTGCCCACTCCCGGACCACCATAGCAAAATAAGGCAGCATTTTCACGATTGACCTCTCTACTCGTCTCCCTCCAGCGTCGAAATTCGTCAGTCTCCAGGAGCCAATTCCCCACATTATCGGCTCTGAGGGATTGGATGTCATGGTGGCGCACACGAGGCTCAAGCGGAGATAGCCATTTTAGGATTTTAGGCTGGCGAACAGAGACATTGACAAAGTTGGTAGTGTTGAAAGAGTTAGTGTTGTTGTTAATATAGTGAGCCATGATCTCTTTTTCGCAACTTGGAATGTTGTGGGGGGTGAGTTATGGATTGAGTCGGTCCTTGATGGAAATCGTAGGTATCATATTACGAGAGTTGAACAAGAGCGGGGGGTGCTGTTGCCTAAATTTTGTGCGCCTCGTATCATATGGTATATCATATTGCACTTGTGGGTGCCCCACCAATTCAAATGAAACTCGCGCATTCAACGACTTGAGAGGCAGTTTTCTTGATGTATTGATATGATAGGAGAAGACCCAACACAGGGTGAGGCGCCCTTTGTGTACTCGAGTACTCGCAATCTCGTGGCGTTTGTAAAATGGAATGCAATTGCATGCAAGGGTAAATCATGAATTCATGGTACATGTAGAGAATACAAGCGAAAGAGTTTAAAAAATTTCATGGTACTGTACAGAGCAGGGATCAGAGATTTGATAGCAGTGGTACAGCACTTGCAAGATGGGTACCAAAATCCCATCTAAATCAGAGCTATTGAACTCAACAAAGCTAGAACTAAAGAACCAAATATATCCTGATCATAGCTAACAGTTTCTGACTATTTTTTTCCTTTTGCCTTTTTCATCATTCATTGATGGCACTAGGCTAGAGCGCAACTCTTCCAGTGTTCTAAAATTACCCCTACAAAGGAGGATGGCCACCCCTACTCTGTACTATATGGTAAATTCACGATCTATCCTTGTACTAAGGTGTTGAAAAAAAGTCGCGGCCACCTCCCCCAGGAGGTGCAGAATTTGTATGAGGACTAAACCAAGTTAGGAAACCCGAGTGATACCAGGTGAGTATTTTTTGGTGTCGGAAGAAAGTGGTAGCCACTTCCGCAAAGAGAAGTGGCGCTTGCTCGAGGAAGCACGCTGGATAAGGGCCTGTGTAACCGGACATCAAATACCTTTACACCCGAGTACGGTACTGTGCCACCAACATTCTGAGGCTCTGGCAGATTTTTGGAATATGCAATAGCAGTCCCTTTTTTCCAAACCTCACGACATTACGGGTAAGCAACACAAAACCAACCGCCCTTAGGTCTTGCGCAGAAGGATCCATGCTCAGAACTACCATATGATAGAGACTCTTCAAATCACAAACCAATGTGCACAGACATGCAAGCGCGTATTACGGTTTTTTTGTCTCCGGACTTAGCCGTGGCGATCGCGATCTTTACAATTTGCATTCCCATGTCATACAGACCTAGTGTCCGAAGTCTAGATAAGCTAGTTTAGCCAAGGGAAGGAAGAGCTTTTCTCTCACACGTTTCCCACGAGCATGATAGCCCTATGTTCCCAATTCCACTTACAAATAGAAGAGACACCCGAGTTGCTTCATGACTAGCTTCCAAGCAGGTCGGGGTCTTGGGCCAAGGGGGAGGGACAACCATAACCCTTCCAAATGATACAAGTAACCGTCATCTCTTGAATCAAGCTACAGCTGCGGCTAGTTGCTAGATGGGAAAAGGGTGCCGTGAAAGTTAGTATCATGGCCGATGGATTATTCCACCGACCTTCCTATCGAGCCCAGAAAAGCTACTGGTTATTAGGAGAACTTGGTAGGTTTGGAGAACGGTTCGATTGGCTAATGAAAATGGAATACCCCCCTAGCCCTAGCCCGGTTGCCCTCCTAGGAAATTTAGGAAAAGAATCTGTGAGTATGATAACTCGTTCGGGTTGCCATTGATAGCCATTAATTTATGAGCCATATAAGGAAAGTATGCTAATCCCAATTTGTTTCCTAACAAAACCTTTAACCTCTGTTTCTTCCCCACCACTTTCTCAAAACCCAATATTTTTTTCCCATTATTTTTGATGACTGCCCTAGGACCTGGGCTCCATATTCCACTTTAAAAATTTACTCCGCTAGCTGTTGTTGTCCTCTAGGAAGTACAGTTAGGTATCAAAAATAACTGAACACCCCCAGGTAGCAACAGGAAGAATTTATACCTAGTAGTACCTGTGGGCGTTCAGTTATTTTTGATACTTAACTATATTACATTTAAAGACGAGAAACTTTCTAGCCGGGTATAACCCCCTAGGTGGGGAGGGACGATCTTCGTATACGGTATCCTCCCTTAACCCTTTACACCCGTTGCCTTGGCCTAGCGAGCTGTGCCCCAGCGCTGCTATGATAAATTCTCCAATTGAATCACCGGCCCCCAGGACATCATGATCAGAAATATTTGCTATTCTCTATTACAGCTCTTGTGCAAGGGCAGTTGGTATATCTTCAGTTGTCCATTAAGTCATTCCGTAACATCCTCCTCTCATCTCTACTATCGATCAAAGTCAGAATGCTGTGGACAACTCACCAACCCTAACCCTGATACCAATACAAATTTTATGCCCAAGACGGAATATGGGCTCTAAATCACTGACGGACTTGGTCTTTGATTAGTGTAACAGTTAGTTTAGAATAGGGTACCAGAGCCCGTCTCCATATATTCCCTCTTCGTACCGGATTCTCTAAACAATATATTTTGGAGAATAATTGTTGAATATTGTTTGTCACTTGCTACAATCACCGTATTCACACATGACAATGATGTGCGGAGGTCGCTTATTTATGCCTCATCATTCACTTTCCTTTCCCCCCCGGATCAGATCTTTTTATGATGCCATGCCTGTAACCAAGAATCAGCCCTTTGAAGAACACTAACAAGCCCCATGCCTAGAATTGGTACATATTGGAGGAAGTGCTGACTTTCCGGGTCTGAGCCAAGGGATACACTGCCTAAGATTTGGGCATCCGAGACCGCGAGGTTTGGCAGTAGTTGTATCAAAGGTCCGTCAACCTTTGGAATATATTCTGCTAGTAAGTTGGTCTCTCATAGTCTGGCAAGTTTTTTGACCCCCCTATGACTGGGATTAGGTTTATTACTTTTAAGCGCGGATATATTCATTTCTACTTGGGTAGGTGGATCTGCAGCGCAAAAACTTTTCCAGATTGGGTGACTCCTCCCACTAACTTAGATTTCCAGGTTTTGAAGGGTGGAAACGTAAATGGTCCGCAATGTTCGAATCTGTCATGGACATTTTAGCTCGTGCTTCCGGGGGCCAAAACCAAGCCGGTACTTGTAGCGTTCTGGCTCCTCTTCCCCCCAGAAATTGCGCTAATCCCTCATCCCCACAAAAGGTAGCCAACAAGAGTAGTGGCCGGTCCTATTTTTCTGCTACATTAGGATTGGCGCCCTCCAGTTCCGGTAGCAGTATAATTATTATACCCCTTATGCCCCCTCTCAGCAGCTTGCCACAGTGGTTTTCGCTCCAGTTCGGCTGGTCGATTGGGGTTGGTATTTTTCGTTTTAGTGGTACCATTAATACTGCAGGTGCCTCGTGGCACCCCCTTGACTACTCACTAGGGTGGCGTAAATCTCTGAATTATGGGGCATTCTTTTCCCGGATTTTGTCCATGGTGTATGTATCATAATATCATATCCGAAGCGGTCGATGCTTGATGTGGTTTAGGTTAGAAATTGAAATGCACCTACCCTATGGAGGACTTCTATTATGGTAGGTAATTACCATACCGCCAGCCTTGGGATCGATGACATCTGATGACCTACAGGAATTGGGGAGAAAAAAGCACCCTTATTTTTCTTCAAAGTCTCTACATATAATCTATTTTTGGTTTTTTTTGGTTATAAAGTTTTTCCCCCCAGCTGTCCGGTCTCTAGTGTGCTAGAGGTTGCAGTTAGATGCGGGAAGATTGTAAATAATTCTTAAAGATGGAGGAGTCTAGTGAATCGTTTAAGAGTGTGATGGATTGTTCTAGAGCTTTAGTGATTTACAGCAAAGGCTCTGGAGACATGACTTTCCTCTGTTATCAAAGAATTGTATGGAGGGATGGGGGCATGTGTAGAGATACCAAGATAGGTGTGGTGATCTATGGAGGGATCAGGATGCTTTGATGATGCTCTCTTTACACACAATTACCATTGGTTTAGTTAGGGACGAAGGAGTGTGGGAAGAAAGAAGAGAATGATGTTAACCATCTCTCCCCGATCTGTCCTACTCGCCTACACAAGTTCCAAACAACCCCCCTCATTCTACCATCTGCAGCCGGGCAATCGACCTCCCACATTAACCCACCTTAAAATATTATTCCCCCGGATACCTCCCAGAAACCCGCTACACTCATGATGTCCAACATGCTCCAACTGGAAAAATAGTATGTCTTCAATATTAGCAATACTGGTGTTCTGTTAGAAACCTATCAACAAATAGGTCTCGAACTGCACTTGGTCGTCAATTTGCGGGATATACGAACCCCCACATGCCGACCTGTAGCGTGAACAGACATGTAGTAAAATAATCTACCTTTTGCGACACTATTTTGTTGCTACTTCTTAATCGAACAGCCACCCCTCTAGGGGTAGGAACACTGTGCCAGCAGCAAGTAGTTATTGAGTTTTCCTCTCGGAGGCATTATTCCTCCTCAATCTGGAGGCTGCGGGCAGTAAATCAGCCAAATATATCCCTAGTAGCTATCCTAATTATTGAGTGCTATGGGGGACAAAGTAGAATTGGTAATGTCGGATGGGCTCCCCGACGAGTTCGTAGTCTCTCCTCAGGTCTCTTACTATGAGTAGTATTGTTAGGTATAAACCTCCAGTAGATATTAGCATAAAGGTTTACTCGTCCAATTCGGGAGAATTTTGGAAAATAACTACTGTGGTTACTTGGAAATGGGATTTGGATTCTGTGTGTATGATATCATAGGACGGTGTGTCGGGTATATGACTTCAATGTGATGGCGAGCATATATAGTGCGGACACCTGTCGTGCTTCTTGGGGCATCAGGATCTAGGAATTGACAAGAGTCAGGTTGATGTATATAGATACTGCTGGCTACGTAAGGACAGCTTTAGGTGCGCTGATGAGAAGGTGAACAAGCGAGTCAGTTATAACTTTTCCTTTCTTTCCTCAATCAAACACCATCTCATATATTCTTCATATCATTAATCTCTGACTCATTGATTGCCATCTCCGACACGGTTCTGAGGGGTGGCTACGAGTGATGAAGGATGATCATCATAACCACTATGAAGGATCAACTACTGTATTATGAAGAGACTGCGGGGCAAAACTTTTGCCACAGTATTCTGAATATTGGAAATAACCCGTGTCTGAGAATCGGGATAATCTCCGTTTAGTTCGGTATTTTTAAAGACTTCCACCTGTGGTGGTGCTTACCGGGTGGTGCAGTACAGTACTATACAGCACAGCATCGGCAAAGCGTTCGGGGGTAATCCGGAATTTCTTCAACTGAGGCTGGTCGCTAGAGCTCTACGAAACGTTGGCAATAAATATGGATCATTTGTCTAACCACCTATCGTTTTACCTAGGACATACAACATATAATGTTAACAAGACCAAATGCACACTAGAGAGCCCCCCACCCGCGGATAGCTGTGGGTGACGCATCGCTACTAAATTGAAGCTCACCCAATGATCAGGCAAAGGGCTGAGAGAATGGAGGAATGGTACTAGGGGAAGGAGGGAAATGATAAGAGAAACTCCTAACCCACGAAGCGCAGAAAAGGATAAAGGAAAAGAGAAACAAAGAATAAAATAGATAAACCTGTATTGCGGCCAATTTTGCGGTGAGCTCCTTCGACGAACTCGGACCTTCCAGCCTAACAGACCGTGACACAAGCGGGGCCACACCAGGTGCCCCCGGAGGGCGAGAAAAATTCGGGGAACCGAGAAAATTATCGGCCCCAGCACACGCTATTGCGGAAGGAGCGGGTCACATTCGGTAACGCTATGTGTTTTTGAACTTCTGGCTTCCTGGGCCCGAAGCAGCTGTACTACTCCCGCATGCCCCTTCTGGATAGCCCACGACAGTGGTGTTTGACCATCCTTATCTGGGATGTTGGAGTTGGCATCACTCCGTCCTAGGAGTAGCATTGCTACACCCTTTTTTCCCCAGTAGGCGGCCCACGAGAGCAGCGTTCGACCGTCTTCGTCCGGGGTATCGGAGTTGACACTATCCCGCTCTAGCAGTGGGTTCACAACTCCCTCACAACCATTGCCAGCAGCCCACGAGAGCGATGTCCGGCCCAATTTGTCTTTCTTGTCAGGCTTGACATCCAGTCCGGGTAGCAGCTTCACAACTCCCTCATGACCACTACCGACAGCCTTCTTGAGTGGTGTCTCTCCCAATTTGTCTGGCTTCTCAAGGCTGTCACATCTCCTTCCAAATGGTAAATTAACAACTCGCGGTGTTTTACCCCACAAGCCATCAGCGCCGTCGGGGTTAGGAGAGACGCGGCCAAGAAACAGCCTTTCCGCACCCTCATGCCCCTTCACCGCAGCCCTTGAAAATGCGGTTCCATATTTGTCTGCTTTGTTTGGGTGAATGCCCCGCTGTTCAAGGAGCAGTTTTACCACTCGCTCCTGCCCCAAGATTGCAGCTCACATGAGCGGTGTAAGACTCAGAAAATCTCTTTTGTTCAAAATGTGGCTTTTTGCTTCAGTAAAAGTGATTGCAATTTCAAATATGCCAAAAAGTGATGTAAAATATAGTCCAGTAAATCCAACAAGGTGACCATTTGTGGGGATGCCACTCCACCGACCAATACTCGGTGATATATCTATCAAAAGTAATTTGGTATGATAAATAAGTGGTTTTCAAATTGGCTGAAAAGATCGAGTGCAAGTGACATCACACCGCTCGATGTGTCGCTTTTAGCGTGAACTCCCCAGTAAAGGGAACAATACTGGGGAAAAGGAGCCGATCGTGGGGCAGTACCGAGGGCGGGTGAGAGGCCCTTGACACCGGAAAGTTGAGGTAAGTCAAGCATGTTTCAGCGATCCTCGAGTGAGCACTAGCAAAAAGATCGAGACGGTGTAAAGATACTCCTGCAGAGTAAAGTGGATCAAGCGGACTCTTGAAGCCCCCCCATCATATGTAACAAGTCCTAGACAACGGTTGAGCAATGTCCGAAGTGAAGGAATTTTCTCAGTAGTGAGCTCCATTGACCCTATCTATACTATCAGGGCGTGAAGCAACTCATCAGGTTGCAACTGCCGCTCCGAGTTGGAGATCCACATCAAAGCTACAACCCCGAGTCTTGCTCTCTCTCCACCCTACTCCTCTATGCGCTCTAGGGTCGCACCGTAAGAATCCTTCAACTCCGAGCCGCCCGCCATTGCCACGAGTTTTTCCCATCTCCTATACACAACCGTTTCCCGCAGGATAGAATCCAGGGTTCTGGAAACCAGCAGAAATCTGGATTAATCTGTCAGTGGGGCACCTAAGACAGATTACTTATAATCATGTTGCTCACTTACGACTCTGGAATTTTTTCAGTAAAATTCTTGGTGATTTCTTCCTCAAGCCAGCCGTCCGTCGTATCGTGAAACGAATCCTTACTCAACCTCATGTGGATGTATCCTCTGATGTCTTCACTATTGGGTTTTATAGGTAGCATTACCGCTTCCCTAGGAAGATACTTCTCTATCCCACCACAGATGTGTTGTCGACCAATTATGAATATTCGAGTGCTTTCGTACTTCGTCAGGATTTCTCTGAGGGAGTCAAGGACCTCAGGCCGGTGCTCTTCCGCACATTCGTCCAGAGCATCGACAGATATAAATGTTTGCTGTGAACATATCACAGTTTCTAGCATTTTAAGGATTTCCGGAACCCGTAGTCTCCGGCCACCAATGATCTTCCTCTGATCTTTAAAGGCCTGCACTATTTCTTCTGGGATTCTTTCAAATCCGCTGACGATCTGCTTAAGCAGTGAGCCGAGCATATTGGCCGGAGTCTGCTCATTTCGAGCGGCGGGATCGAAATAGAAGCAAGCAACGGCGTCAGGTTGCCCTTTGGCCTTATCACCTAACTTGTCGATTGCTAGTGAGCTGACATCAAGGCCCGTCAGCATTATCATCCTTTGGTTTTTTCCCGGATCGTCTCTTGTACCTAAGGTAGGTCTTGCCCACTCCAGGGTCACCGTAACAAGATAAAGCAGCATTCTCAGGGTTGATCTCTCCACCCGCCCCCATCCAGCATCGAAATTCGCCAGTTCCCACCAGCCAATCCCCCACATTATCGGCCCTCAGGGTTTGAATATCTTGGTGGCGCACACGAGGCTCAAGTGGAGATAGCCATCTCAGGATCTCATGCTCGTAATCGGCGATGGTATAGTGATCCGATATATTAACAAAGTTGTCGATGTTGAGACAATTAGTGTTGTTGTCGAGATAGTGAGTTATGTTCCCTTTTTCACAACTTGGAATATGGGAAAAGTGGGTTACGGACAATGTCAGTTGTTCGATGGAAACCGTAGGCATTATCAGAGCTGGGAAAAAGCGGGGCTGTTTCCCACATTATTCACGTGCTGTATCATACCGCGCTGGTACGGTACTGTACTAGTGTAGCGCCTCCGGATACTCGAGTAGTCCAGCCAATCCTTAGGAAATTGTGTAACCAATACCCCGTGAGACGCCCCCTGCCCAATATAACCGGTTCCCTACGGTACTCGGGTACAAAATATTCCGCGGAAAAGCCCATGGGAAGGGGCCAAGTGCACCACAGGATTGTACTCAGGATCGCACTAGAAAGGGAGCTACTACTTGTGATGAGGAGTGTTTGTAGCCAGAGCGGGTTGGAACTGAGTGCCAATAAAATATTCAACTTCACCTTTTGAAGAATTTTCAACCACTCTGAGGAGAATTATTATAGAACCCCATTAAGTAATAGATTGGATGGATCTCTGCACACTAACTAATGCGTACCGCACCAAGAAGGGATTTGAGAAGATGTAAGCATATGTGCCAGCGCCCAACAGGTGAATGTTTAGGAAATGGGAAGCCTATGTCACGGGTATTCCAAAATAATCCTTCTTCTCTACACTTCAAGGCTTCCTTTGCTCAAACCAGACAAATATCATATAGAGTTTAAGCTATATGATGTTTCTAAGCTACATGGAATATATGGGTGCTTGATAGTTATTGGTGAGAGGGAAGATACAACACACCACTTGACACCTTTCGGGGGAGTACCAGTAACTTTAATCTTAGGTCTCTATCCTAGCTTCCTTGGGCTTGTGCAGGCAGACCCATGCCCGGAACTTTAGGAATTGTTCGTACAACAAGCCAAGTTGCATAGATATATAGGCTCATAATTGCGCGTTTGCTTCAGATTTAGCCATAGAAGTTACTACTTTTCCAATTGGAGTTCCCAGGTCACACAGACCCAAGCAACCAAAGTCCAAATAAATAAATTCAGGCTGGTTGAGAGAAGGAAGGGAGTTTCTCTCAATTTTCTTGCCCTGATATTTCGCAACATCACCGTTTTCCTCACTCTTCATTCCATATATTTCAAATTGTATTCAAACTTACACAAAATTTGTGTATCGCTATACTCTATCTAACTGTGATATCCAAATTATATTTATGCTAGCCCTCCATGGTGTATTAGGAGATATGCTGTTTTCAGAAATATGACATTTTTTTTATATTGTGGTGTTCTTAACAGGGCCTAAGAAGATAAAAATAAAAAATAAAAATAACTCAACTCTGGTTCTGCTTTGAGCTTCGACTTGGCTTTCCCGCAGGGAATTTATGCCAAGTGGTCCCCCGCTGTGCCGACCAAGTTGTTATGTGTAGACTCTCGGAACCATACCATACTCTAAAGGCCATCATCTAGCACACTCGGACACTCCTCCCTCGCTGGTTCACTACGGTCGTCATAAGTAATCACTCGCTATGCTCGTCCAGTATGCGTTGGATTTAGTGTTTATCCGCCGTGCCGTCTAGTCTTGCTTCACCACCAGTTTCCCTACTAACAGTCTCATTTCACAATTGGTTTCCCCACTACTAGTCTTCACTACCCTTTCCATCGTTAGACTACGCCTGACGTTTCTCACCTCTTCTCCCTCCAGGTCATGACCTCACAACCATACCTTATTTAACCATGGTATTTCCCCTTTCCCACCACTTGCCATCCCTCCCCCTCCTCTTATCTTCTTTTTTTCTAATCCTTTTTACGTGATGCGAACCCCGGGTTTCTTCCGTTTATTTGTCTTCTCCCCCATTTCCACCCCCTGTCGGCCCGAGGATATAAAACCTACTCCCGTGTCCTCAGAACACAATCAGGCTTCATTCTCTCTTTCCCCGGTGACCAGCAACTACAGTATGGAAGTGTGGAAGAGGGTGCAATGGGCAAACCTAAACCTCACCAAAACCAGGGGTTTCCGAGCCACACACAATTGTTCAACTATCCCCTCAAAATGCCTACAGAAAAAGAATCAGAAAATTTATTCCCTCACAGACCTGTAAAGAAGCAGGGGATTTCATTCTCCAATTCCTGCAGTGTAACCATCAGATGCCACGAATTTCAAGGCAACTTGCCTCCTAAACAGCCGTTTTTTTTCTCGACGAGAAAGATGCATCGCAACCGACGTTTCACACCTCACATCTCTTCCACGCTGGATTTTATCGGATGTAAAGGTTTGGAAAAAACGCGTACGCTGTATGATACTTCAGCTGCAAGTACTATACATATTATTTGTCAGCTAATTTTTTATCTCTTTATTTGGAATATAAGTCTCCGAATCAGAAGCGCTGCGGTCCCTGAAAACCACCGCGGTTTTTTTACTCATTCTGCTTATCGTCAAATTACCTACTTTGGCGTACTGTGTGTGTAATGAGGGGAATGGTACTTTAGACTGGGGTCCGTTGGAGCCGGGCAAGAACCGCCTAGGTGGGCCAGAGCTTGTCAAAAGAGAACAAGAGGCGTGCTGCGGTTACGAACATTCCCTACGGTATGGTACTTCTGTTCCAAGCACTGTTTCTCCCTTGCTCATACAAGTACAGGTCATTGGTTTTCAAGGTCTCAGTCAAGCCGGAAAGAGGTATATGAACGGAATAGTTATCCCTATTTCCTTCAAACCTTGGGCTGCTCGGTGTGGGGTTACTATCTCCCTTCACGGGTAATTCCAGTAGTCCGGTCACTAACATTCCCTGGTTGTACAGTACGGTAGCCACCCTTGCCCCCATATAGTTGTCGCATATGGATGGCTTTCATCCCTGATCCCGAGTGCGAATTCCGGTCTCCGGCCCCGGGGCACAAGACAGCGAGAATCATTGCAGGGGGTTTACCCTCCGCTGGTAAAACTAAATCAGGGCATTGCTTTACAACAAAGCGAAAAATAAGGGCAATTTCCTAAAGACCTGGTTCAAATGCAAATAATTCCCCACCCAGCTAAAGTTCTATAGGTGAAGTGCTTCTCAAGAGCCAAGGCAGCGATTCTAATAATAACGTAATAGAAAGATTAAATTCCGGTGTCAAACAGGCCACTCCGCCAACTTCACGGATAAACTTGACTCAATCCTCTGCCCAAGGCACAGTGGCTCACTCGGCTGCATGGGGTAGAATCAACACATCAACGGTTCGCTGTGCTATTTCCGGCTGGATAGTCAAGCCGCGGTGTTGCCGAAGGTTCACACGCCGATCTGGGGCAAATAACTCAAGCACTTGTCTCTGGCAACACAAGCAGGTACTCGTACTCGGGGCCAGGGGTCGTGGATCCGTATTGGGCGCTCAGATACGCACGGATTTTTTAGCATATATTCCGCGGATCCCTGCTTCTGGGTACTCACTGCCCGGGACAAGTAACACACCCGTTTCAAGCAAGAAGCCCTAGTACATTCCAAGTCCTCCCTCACCAGGCATTGGCGGAGAAAAGTGGCATAATGTACTGCGGCCGGTCGGCCGTGCGGGCATTAATATTAGATTCGGACCTTTTGCTTACAGCATAGCATCAGTAGCTCACTCCCAGCCCAGCCCGACAAATACAATAGGGTCCCCTTTCCCATTCTAGGTTTCGCATTCCAGCGAGCCCAACCCACCAGGAACTGCGCGACACCTGACCTGCCACAACTCTTCTCCCCCCAGCGGCTCAATGCCGTCGCTAAATTAAAGGTGCAGTTGTAGGCTCTGATCTTCCTGCTTGCCAAGTGCTGTCTGTATCCTTGCCCTCCGCCATTTGTCGCGTGGACTTGTACACAGACAAAAGCCTCACAACAATCCTAATGTGTGAAGGAAGTCCTTGGAATTGCACACGGTAATACTAACTTAGTATTCTGGTCGGGAATTAGCAAGGGAGATATCGTGCCGCATCTAGGGGCAAAAGCGCCACTTATGATACCAAGAATCCCGGCGCCCAGAGAACAAACATGTTGTGCGACGAAGTAACGTCCAGGTCCGGAGGAATAGGCTACCGGCTATCATACATAGCAAGCTGACGCCCTCGTGATGTGTGATCCCTTCCGAGGCCTTGGATCACCACCACCACCAGTTTATACCGCATCATAAGTAACAGCAGAACACCGATCATCATAGGTTTCTTTGAGTTTATTGCGGAGAGAGACAAGGAATCAACGGCGTAAGTGGGCATTACAAAGGCCGGTATTGGCTGTTTATTTTTATCCCCCCAGGATTATGTGCTACTACTACTCGGTGCTGCGGTCCGCGGTTCGCCCAAAGGGGGAGAATGAAAACAAGTTATTTCGCCGTTTTGCAAGGATAATTTGTTTTTTGTTTTTGTTTTTCGCGGAAAATTATTACTCCGCTCCAGTAACAAACAAGAGATTGCCCCCCAACCTACAAAATGATCGGCAGGGGCAGGGGCAGGGGAGTTATTAAAAGATCTGGATAAGGAAAAAAAAACAAAAAAAACAAGATGCGCCGGCGACTTCACGGTATAAAAAATCATTAGGTTATTGTTTTTCTTTTTTGCTGCCTATCATACAAATCACACACCCCCACCATTATACTCCGCTGCGGAGTGAGGTCCTATGCTACCCCTCCCCCCCACAGCCACTGTGCGTTAATCACCTGTCTCTTCGCCGACGGGTATCGTGTCGAGGCTATCTACTAACTAATATATACCGAACCTAGGTGGCGGCGGTGATTCGCCACTTGTGCATTTTCACTTAACTTAGTTACAGTACTGTGCACTATCCATCATATCTCCAAATGTCGTACGGATATCAACCTATCCAAGGCCGGGCAAAGAATCTCGAACGTTACACAGCTCAAACCGAACTAAAAGATCCACCCCACTCCTTCCACCCCCCCCCCCCTCTCCAACCTGACAGCAGATCTACCGTGCCACATCATAGGCTAGCATCGCCGCTTGCCTTAACAATAAGTAAAAAAGATGTATGCATGATATCTATATAGATAGGTATTTGAATGTCGTACAGGTAGTTAATTTTGCGCACTTTTAAGGTCACTTTTCCCAACCAACCAGCCAGCCAGCCAACCAAGCTCTGGCATAATGATATGATATTCTTGGAACCATCTATGATAACTCAACATACTTTGAAAACAAGTGTCCACTGCGAACAAAATCTCACTTGACTACTGTAATGTTTTTCCCACAAATGGGGGGGGGGGTGAGTGAGCGAGTGCCCTGCCACTCACTCACTACATCCATTCACCTTGTTGCCTAGTACTGGTGCTAGTAATTAATTGCCTTGCTTCGGTGTCTCAGATTTTATATCCCGAGAGACAGACTGTGATACCGAGACTACCGATAGGTTGAGAACTTCGCACTACACGGTCAGAACCCTATCGCTTCCTATTTTCCTTTCTATCTATGATATGATACCATAATAGAACACACACCCGAGCCTCCTTTTGTCAACATGATGGATTTAGCGACAGTCTAAAGGGCATTCCGCCTCTTTGCCACTTTTTTTTCTTTCTCTCTATACTAATCTGTCCTCACTCCATAGTTATTATATGATTTCCCCCCCCCCCTCTCAAGCCGTACAGTTACTGTACTGTCGTGGCCCCTCCGGAACTTGGTAGGTAAGGTAGGTAAGGTAGGTAACAGCCCCCCGGAGGTTTCAGATGAAAAAAATCTCGATTATCCGAGACATGGAGGCATTTAGATTTCTTGTGATAATGATGTTTCCTAAGCCCTGAGATCATAGGAGAATACCTTTTCACACCCCCACTCTTTCCCCCACCCCCCTCCCCCCCCCCAAAAAAGGCCGGTGACCCGGGTTTTCTTTCTGCTGTTGAAGCCCCCCCCCCACTGTTCCTCTCCCCGTGATTGCTACAGTTTTGGATAACAATATGATAGATAATCACAGCCTTTTTCCGCAAAAAGACGCTTGGGAGGAGGCAGTTCACTTGGTTTCCACAAATAAAAATAAAACTCCCAAGCCGCGAAGTATCATAAATAAAATAATCCCTGACTAACGCACTAACACCTTAAAGTAAAAAAAAAAAGTGGAACCGGAAACATCGCAAATAGTATACAAAACAGTAATAAAAGGAAAAGCAAAAGTCCTGTGTGTATAACCAAATGATGAAAACGACAAAAAGGAATAAGGAGAGATGCCAAGTTCAGCAACGATCAACCGGAAAGAAAGAAAGAAGAAAACTCCCCAACCAAAGACTCCGACAGCTCCAATTTTTGCCCTACTACTATCCATTAGAGGATAAAAAAAATCATGATAACAAGGAAAACCAAGAAACCCATGCCATTTCCCATTCAATCGTGTCTTGCACAATGCTTCGTAAACGTATGCGTAAAACCTTCCCATTCTATGAAGAAATCAGTTTTCCCCGTCCAGCGTGAATCGTAAACCGCTCGAACAAATCGAAACCTCAATAAGATATTTCCATGAATCTCAACTGATGCGTGAAAGAAAAAAAATGCTTGTCAGAATTCGGATCTTCGGCTCGTCAATGTCCCCCCGCGTTCTCTCCTCTCTCTTAATACCGGTATGGTGCTCATGTTCTCCACGTTCACTTCCATTACCCTCCCCCNCCCCCCCCCCAGACCATTCCTCCACCATCCCACTCCCCCCTCCGTATCCCCAAATGCTAATTCAAGAAAATTCAGTTGGAGATCCTTCCCAGCGGGATCGCCGGATAACTTGTCGAATTGAATGCGGGTTTACCGCCAGTGAACGTTGTAGCGGCCGGATTCTCCTGGACCGCCTAAACTGCCGGTACTGCTGCCTCCCGGGAAACCTCCATAATTGGGAGCAGAGCCAGTAGCCCAATTGGCGTTTGAATGATCGGGGCAGGTATGGCCGACAAGGACAGTCTTGTCCTGAACGGCGTGGCCGCGGCGACCATATGCGGAGCACTGATCGATACCATGGGTGTAGTAGACGCACTTGCACACAGCATAGCGTTCGACAACTCTCATGCACATATTGAAGGGTGTCTTAAAAAAGTGTTTGAAGTTTAAAGAAGGTAAAAATTGGGTTGAGGTAGGTAAAATGATCACTGAGTGTGAGCGACTGCAATTGGATATTTGCTCACAGTATCGCCTGATGTATGCGATTCTTGAAGGAAAGAAATTAGAAAGCGTAAAAGCGGTAGTAGAAACTGTATAGAGGGACGATGAATGAGTGAATCGAATGTATTTGAGGGCGTAGAAGTTAAATGTTTATCGAATGCAGCGAATGTAGATTGGTGTGCGGTGAAGAACGGGGTGAGCACAATGGCGGCGAAACAACGAGCATTATATACACCAAAAAGCCACTTGCAGAGCTCGGCATAGTATGGGACTCGGTCTTGGGAGGTGGAACGTGCACCGAATGATCCGAATAGACATGCACCTGCGAGACCCTCAACAAGTTGCGGTGCAAAGTCCCAGAGCTCGCACAGCCTACCTCGCAAAAAAAAAATCGCAATGTAGTCATCGCGGGCTCTACACAGCAGTCATCGGTAAGTTTTTCCCGGGGCTAGTTTTGGTTGTGTAGGGAAAGTAGGGACATAGGGAAACTAGGCGAGTGTGACTGAGGGAGTGGGAGGGGAGGGGAAGAGAAAGGTGGGATGCAGTCACGTTGCGCCCTGGTGGTCTCCATGCCACCAGTCCGTTCCCGCAAAGAAGCGGGCATGCAAGTGCAAAGCGTAGAAAGTGATCGGGTGGTGGGACATGCATAGGGTGCAAGGAAGAAAGCCGATGGGGGGTTTCCCACGATGCTGGTAGTCGCCAATGGTTGGCTAAAGTATTGCAACGCTCAGCTGTTCTTAGGATCAGCTATGGGTGGTCTCAGCTCCCTGTGCGAAAAGAAATGCCAGATGTCTGGGTCAGACAGGGCTGGAAAGCACCCGCGAACCAGGAATGGAAACTGCTCCATGCTTGTTTCTCGCGTGGAGAGAAACCGATCCCACCTCTTCTGCAAGGTACCAGGAGAAACGCCAAAGCAACATGTTTCCCAAGCCAGAAGCGGTTTTTTTGCATGGGTGGAGTTGGTGGGTTGGGGAGTGGAGGTTGCTTCAACTCAGCTTTGAAGGTATGAGGTCTTGGACTGGAATGGTCTAGCGCCACTTGCAATTTTAGGTGAGGCGAATTCCTGAATCCGGTCTTATCCAAGGCTTTCTGGTGGCTGAGCCACAGATCTTTGGGTGGATCTTATGGTGTTCCCCATCTGGGCACCACGGGCCGGTTACCAGCCCATCGCTCTCCCTAACAGTAGAACAAACCAGTGTAATATCGTAAAATAACCGGTTTTAGGCTATGTTAGCCTTCAGGTTTACCTCCTAGCCATCCTTGTGAGTACCGGTATCTAAGACAGAGATTACTAAAGGTGCCCTCTAAGTATTCCTCAGTGATGATGCGCGTAGGTACAATCATTTAGCTATTATTAAATTTAGCCATGGTCTGAAGTTTGCGCACCTGCGAATTTTTAGTAACTATTAACAAAAGTTGCTTATTAACCTGTGTCTACGAGACCCACAGGAGTGGCATAAAATCCACCTTCGATAGGCAAGGTGATACTTGGGGTGAGGGTAAAATGTCCATAAGCTGCTACCAAACATGCGCCGACATCAACAGACTCCGCATGAACAGAAAAACTGCTGGATCTATCTAATAACCCTATTTGGGTCTCTACAGCCTCAGGAAACCTCTTTTTCTTATGTTCACAGTCCTTGGAGACGTCACTGTGGTGTTAGAGTTTTCTATCGCCGATTGCCGCTTATGGGTATTTAATTTCAGCCTAAGTACTTCGTTGGTATGCCTACTGGTATTGTAACGGAGCAACCAAAGCACAATGCCCCACTACGGAAATTAACATTCCAAGAGGCCACATTTCTGAAAACTATTAGGTCTACTGTTCTGGATGGAAAAAAGAATACGTCCTTAACAGCTTGCGGTAACTATCGCAAACCCAAGAGGATGCAGCAGCAGGCTGGAACAGCTTTTTTCCGAGCGATTTAATCCGGTTTCTTACCTATTGTCGCAGTCAGATTCGCTCATCTCTGCACATGACCGCTGTTACTGGAGAAGGATGTTGCGAGAGTCTGGGCCTTAACTCACGGCGTTCACACCATTAAAGTTTATGAATCGCCTATCATAGCGTGGCTCATATTAGGCACCGCATCCTGGCGAAAGCCCCTACAAAATTCCAGTCACTGCTGAGGATCGTCACTAGTAGTTGTGTTGAAGCTTCATCTAAGACTTACCATCGGCAAAGCTTGCTTAGCGAAAAATCTCGGAGGTCTTCAGAATCAGGACCCATGATGGGGTCTCTAGGAATTAAGGACAGCTTACTATCCTGATTCCGACGATCCCGATATCACGCTGAATCACTGCCCCATAATCTAGTAGAGGCTAGTGCTCAAGTTGAGATCACGACACTTTCCCTGGCAAGGTCGCGCGATCGCTGAGCGTTTTCTCGTTGCATGGGTAAGCCGCATGGTATGTAGCCGCTCACTCGTTTGCGATATTCACTTTTCCTACTTTTTTCTCTCTTCATCCCAGCCCAACCGCTCACTGCTACATGAACATCATGCAGCCCTGCGGACGCACAGCCGACCACCATGAAGAGCCCGAAATGCAGGTACAAAGGGCAGAACGCACCCAACCGTAGAACACAAGCCGCGCCGCCAATAGCATTAATAGCGAAAGAAAAATGATGGCATATGCTTAGCGCTAGAGCTTACGACCATCATGGGTAGTCAAATCCTCGTGGGAATTCCAAAGTCTCTGCTAAGGCGAGGCCTACCTCGCCTTGGGAGGATAGAGCAAGCTTCCGGGATTTGGTTCCGACACAGAGTGAGGAAATGAGAGTCATTAGCAAACCTGCCTTCAAGCTAGGGTTGGAAGTGGTTGCAAATGTATTATATGCTTGATGAAGCATTCCCCCCCCCAATAGAAATAGCGAACTCTCCAAAAGCATCCCCATCGCATACGGTAACTTAAGCAAATTTGGGGAGGGGCTTCACGAAAGCCCCTGGAAATCCCTTACTGAATGCGTGATATTGGCACACTACCGGTACTAGCGGGGCCTGGTTACCGGTACCCCATCACTCAGTTGACGTCAACAACATCACCTTTTCTCACTCGTTAAATCTGTGCCGTACCGAGGGACTAATGCCCACCGCATTCTTTGTTTAGTTTTGAGGGGCCAATGCTCAGCCTTGGGCTCAAAAGGCTCAAAGTAGCCCTAGGCAGGAAATATGCAATCCAGACCCGTGCAACGCGATATAATCGTCACACACAGTAAAATCTCTTAAAATCCACCATCTCCGGTCACTCCGAAGCTGGCACTTCGTCAGAGCGGAGATGGTGAGTTTCAAGAGATTTTACGGTACTCGGGGTGACTGGAATCTAAGTATACTGGTTTCCCATCTGTTGACGAAGCGGGAGAGTTTGCCTTTGAGCTTCCCCGAATCGAAATATTTCATCAGTTGAGACAGCGGGAGAGCTGCCTTGCAGCTTCCCCGAAGGGCACATTTCATTAGGATGAAACCGGAATCCGGCCATCTGCATCTACCGAATGCTCCTCTTCGCAGCAAAAGATGGAAATTAAGTGATGTCTTAAATGATCATTGCTGAGATTATTTCTAGTGAAGTTTCATTACAAAAATTCCCCTCTGTATGATAACATAGGGGCGATCTGGTTGATCATGTTCCAAGGCACCTTCATGGTTTTAGTAAAGAGGCGGGGAGCCAAACACAATGACATACGGTGCTCCGTGTCAAATATGCTGTAGGAATGCCCGTGGTACACAAATTCATCCCACCTTGGTATATAGCTTTCTTCTAAAATCTACCGTAATGCATTGGCGATTGAACGAGTGGGAAGCTCGGGCGTGGCAAAAGTGGATAGAGTCCTGAGAAAGCTTGCCCCCTAAAATAAACCAGGCAGTTCTGGTGACGAAACAAAATAAAACTACAATGGGTCTCATACGTACCATTTCCCTGATTCCTCAGCACCTGTCCTAGGCCTTGAACCCGCTTTGCAAAAGCTTTTAGTTTCCATTAGAAATATTTCCGGTGTTTGCCCGATGCCTTCGCGATCTTTGCTCAAGTTCAGTCATAGGGCACGCAAGTCTGGATTTTTTGCAGGGGCTCAACTCCCCGTGATCAAAACTGCGCACTCCCAAAAGCCAGCCAGGAAACATGCAGCCTATGCAGTAGTGCTCGTAGCCCCACAAAACGACATCAATTCGCCTCAGTGTCGGTATTCTTCTACTTGTCTTCATCAAGAGCGGTAATGAATATGGTACTACCGGTAATAAACAAGCGGGGTCCACCCCACGCAAACCTGAAACACCTACCAAGCCCTGTCTTCCCCCGGAGCTCGTGCCTGATACACTACCAGTAGTTCGATACAAATAGGTAGCATGCTGGTAGCGATATATCAGGTAGACATGGCAAGCCTGCCACCCGCAAATGTGTCCTTCCGCGGCTTTCTCGCTCAAGAACTTTTGCGAGTCTGCCTTACGCGAACTCTCCTGGGAGAGCAGTGTACGGTGGCCTTGTATGACTGTTGCCAAGAGGCTCGCTTACTTCATTCGTAATCATTCGCTTATTGATCGCGGCCGCTGCAGTGCAACCGCCCTGAGGAGCAGATCTTCAGATCAGACACTTTGCCACTGAACCTATCAGAAATAACAGGTGTTCTGTTAAAACACCCCGCGGTAGCCTATCTTCAGGGCGCCAATCCGATGGTTTACCGAGCTCAATTGCAGATGGGGTGCTCCATTCCTATTCAATCAAGGAGAGCCCCGAAAAACATTAGCTATTGCGGCCCATACCGGTAGTTGCGCATGACCATAAAGGTCTCTTAACAAAAGTGCGAAATGTCCGCAGTAAGCCTCCTCTCACTCAATATTCACCACCGCGTCAATCGGAATGAGATCACTACCGCTGCGATAGCCAATATGATTGGAAAAATGACTACTCCTTGCGAAAAGAAGGTCACTATATTCTCACTAAGCGTGACTCTGAGATTGAGGCTCAGCTGCGGAGAGCCGCTGCAACGATCTGACGTCAAAATCCCCGCAGAAACCCTCGCTTTGGGGCCGGAGCACGGCGAAGCCGTGAGATCTGTGTCCGAACAAACTGGCCCCGGCACCCGATAGAGAAATAATTCCCCATTATCAAGAGAGCGGATGGAACTGAAGAACCTTGGTTGTCGGGTGTTTCAGCAGATCATCGGAGTTGCCTTCGTCAGATGCTCTTTTGTCTTGGCAACCGGTGGACCATGCCACGCGCGCACGCCCGATGGTACTAAAATTCCTAAACAAGGTACCAGCACGAGTATTGCGGGAGTCTAATACGAAGAGAACAGGATTTGATAATAACCCGGCTCCGCTGCATTGTCAACCAGCTGACATGTATCATCACACGAGACTGATGCTTGGGCGGAGGAGGGGGGACAACAAAATTCATAACCCTGTTCACTATTCTTTCCTCCGAAATTTTTCTCCAGGCCATCATCACTGTGGAGGGGAAATTTTCTGAAATAATAAGGAACAATAAAAGTCGTGGTTCTGTGTGATAAAGGCTTTTGCCGTTGGGTTATTCTCTTGGCAGCTAGAAAAAGGGACGGAAGGAAGCGGGTGAAGTATTCCAGGACACTGGTACGGTACTTCTGAGCCGATGTCTAGAATTTTTAGGGTTCGTGGATCGGGATTCTCACCCTAGACATGGGCAAGGGGGGCGGGAATCACCGAAAATTGGTATCGTACCCCTCCCTCGGTCCCTCTTCGCCTATCACACTCCCTCGGCGACATCTTTAGGTCTTGTATGATTTCGCTGACCAGATACAATGTGCTGAAAGATTCGTCTGATAGGGCCAACTTACTACGCCCCGCAAAGAACTGAATCACCTCGGGCCAACCCATGTCACACGGTCCCAGTCGTGTGCCAATGGGATTGTTGTGTGATCCTAAGTGGCTTAGTCTATAGGCAGTATACGATATTGGGGCATATCCACAACATCTGCAGACCCCCGTTTCGCGATTCAAGATATGTTATTGGGGGGGGGAAGGGTACATGCTAAATATATGATCCCAGCTGAGCCTTACCGCGAGAATGAAGAATATCCTGTCCTAGGGCAATGTATCCTATGGAATCATCGGATACAGCAATTCTATCATGATAGCTTCTCGCCCTGGATTGGAGAGTTCAAATGCACTCTTAAATTAACTCGGGCTGGCTGTAGACAGCCAAGTCCCCGCCCGATTGCTTTCCCCGAGTGATGTTTTATGAAGGCACTAGTGTCACAAGCCCCTTAATTAGCTCACGAAAACTCGTAGAAGCAGGATTTCCTTATGGCAATTCCATTGACTCAATTCTAATCACTTTTCATCCCACCCTCTCCGGAATATTTTCAGATAATCAGAGCAGATAGCTATTGGGGGTTGGGCTTATCCCTCATGAGCGCAGGATAGATACCAGCCAGATATCCCACATATATACATTCATACCTGCTTTAAAAACCATGATTACTCCAATTGGGATTGAAATTACCTCAATCCCTTGTTAGCAGGGCAGAGTAATTCTGTTCCCGCAGTAACGAACTCCGTAACACGGCGCTACCATGCGCGTGCCGCGACGTACCACCGGGTAAAGGACCACGAAAACCCCATTTCTCAGGGGACAACTTCCGAGCACCAGCCGGTCTCTGTTGAACATATGTGGGCCATTACGCACTAAAGGATGCGGGCGTTGAGGACTTTTGTTTGTGTATTCGTTTCGTTTCCTTCCCTCCATTACTCTACTGCCTTGCCCCTTTCCCACAGCCCTCATCATCAGAGCTGGCTCTACACTCTGTGTATCACAATATCATAATACGAGACTGTATCAGTTAAAATGTGACCCTCGGACTTCAACCACAAAACATTTATTTTTGCTTAGCTATCTAGCTGGCAAGGTAGAGTATATTCATATTAGCTCAGAAAATATTTTTGACCTCTCAACGACCTCTGTAGCATATTTTATCTACAAAAAACCTGAAATTTGTGAAATTAACATTTTACAATCAGAAATAACTTGAATAAATAATAATAGCTGGTTCTTAAGTGGTTGTTGTGATATCCAGCTTTCAAGTTGCCTGATCCGCTGATTTTAGCTGGTAGTATTAAAATAAAAGTGGTCATATCTCAAAACATTTTTCTAAGGTTGTTTGTGTTGAAATGCATTTTCTCACTTTCAGTGAAAAAGCTCCATAGTCACATTTTAATTGGCACACCCTCATATTATTATCATACTTGCCGCATCCCCCCCCTCCCCCCCTTCGACCCGCCCCTTTCCGTGAAACCTCGATTCCGATCATTGCCATTCCACACAACATTCCCAACACTCTCGACTGTTCCCCCCGATCCCATCACGACAGCCGCTCACAGTTCCACTCAGCAGCTCAGCTGGCTAATTATAGACAGCATTCCTCTCGTATAGCGCCTTCCGGCCAAGGAACTGAAAGGTTGCAAGGTGCTAGCCAAATTATGTCAAGAAACCGGTTAAAGGTTCCATTCCCATTGTGTATCTAATTGAGTATTTGCACTAACCTCTGGCTTTCTGGTACAGACGCAAACTCGGTGTGCATCGTTCCAGCTGGATGGATTTGTGGTAAAGGCGGCGAAATTGCAGCCAGGTACATCCAGTAGCAAGTTTAACCACTCCATATTATCAAGACATGGAAACGCGTGCCAGGATGTAGCTGTGTATCAAAAAAACGAGTAAGCTGGTATGTTACAGGATACAGGTGTAAAACTGCCGGCGTCAGTTGGCGGATATGCTATGGAAGATACCGGACATATGCCTTTAGGACACAAACAGAGGCTAGCGGGCAGCATCAGAGAAGCATTCATAGTAAATCCCCCCTATTCCCTAAGTTTCTGCCGGCACAGCTAAAAAATATCTTTCAAGGATTATGCCATCAATTAACCCTTGATGGGCAGGACGTTTCTGTGCTACACTTGACGGTGCCAGAAAACTATTTGAGCTTCAAATGTCTTATAACATTTTTTGCTCGATACCCTAGCCCATGTTTCTAATGCTCTGGGTGAGCGGAATATGCTCTACTGTGCTCCAAGCGCTCCGCACAACTGCCAAATCATAGCTGTATGTATCCTGCAACTAGAATGGTATTGGCTACGGAAACAATTATCCTCTTTTTTCGAGTATAAATTCGATGCGATATTCAATTGGGGTTGACTTATTCAAGATCAACCGAGGGTTCGAGTGACGACCGCCGTATGAATCCAACCATTCATCTTATTGCTCTCGTAATGAATCGCCCACGATGCTTCTAAGGGTGGCGTATTGTGGACTCAAATCCCGGTTCCGTCACGCCTCAAGTCGCTTGAAGTTCACCACCTGAACGTATGCCGGTTCGGCGGTTCTAGGATAATAAAGTTTATTGAAACCTCCGCCAGCCCCGTAACCCCCGGGCTCCGAGGTAGGAGCTCCTGGGAAGGGTCAACATTTTCCTGACACAATACCGGTATAATATCAGCCCTCGGGAGGTGCTGGATCTCGTTAACTGGTGTTCGCGGTTCCGTTAGTTCGTCAGACCAAGCCTATCCGGGCTGACGGGGGGGCAGGGCGCTGATCCCCGCCGATAACCTGATATTGGACTTCAAGAGAAAAGCTTTCACGCATGGTCGTCAATTTTGAGCCGACTTTCGTACCTCAGCTTACCCCATAAGTATTACAGGAACAATAAGTCCCTTCACAGGGAGGCGAATAGCAATATGGGGCTCCCCTTGCAAGGAGATGTGGATTTCGCCAACCTGCGGGATGATCTTGGTCATATCTGCCGTCCGGCGAAGCAATTCCGCTATCGGTTGCACTTGTCGCAGAGTGGACGATCAGTCCGTAGGGCTGATGAACGTAACGCCGATAGGCCCTCATTATCTCTCCATGCGCCAGCAGGCGCATCTGCCAACAATGCACTACGCCTCTGGGACAACATCGGTAAATTCCTTAGACATTTTTCCAAGAAATACTCGAGTCGACGGGAAGGTTTCTATGGCTCCGATCGGGATAAGCCTGTTCATGCATGGCAGGGAAAGATAACGGACTGGTTTCAAGTTGAATGGTAACTTCCAACAAGAAAGTTTTTCCTTATTATCCCTTGAAGATTATAGGGACGTATCTACCTGTCATTTTAATTTCTAGGAATATGAATCAGAAGATCTTCATCTTTCGGATTGAAGTTAGGGCATTTGGTTTGGGAGACTCACGTAATGACTGCGGGCAAAATGTTACCTCGAGTAAGCAAAAACAGGCCAAGTGACACATTTTCGGCGATAAGACATTGCCCTAGTCCAAATTTGGAAATATATTTCTTTTTCAGATATAGTTTGCGCATTCCACCATTGCAGATGAGTGATGTGAGTTTTGCCGACTCCCGCAGGTGGAGGAGTTCCAGAGACCCCCCCCACAAAGGGATAACTTAGGTTAATAATAAGCAAAAGTGCCAAGAGTTTGCTTAATAATCAGGCTGAGCAATTGACGCAAGTATTCGTCCAAGTCTATCGCAACCGGAACCATACCGTATCCCAATCAACTCGGCAGGATAAAATCAATGACGCCTCACACTCTAAATTCGCCACTTTGCTGGTATCGTGGCGTAACGCCATGAGCGGTGTTGACGAACGAAATCCGGGCTTTTGACGCCTTGAATTTAAAGTACAAGAAATGAACTTAGGTTCTTGTCTCAAGGAAGCTCTAGCAGGTCCGGTTCATCATCCACGCACCTGTGCTTGAGGGACCCAAGAAACACACTACTTAAGACTATCTTGTCCGACATACAAGGCCCCGGTTCCGCGAGCCTGAGAGATAGAGGCGCAATACAGCTATTTCTGCCAAGCGACCGCGGTACCGTACAGCTAGGAAGGAGTGGCGGAGATAACAAACATCACAGAATAGGTGCTTGTGTCTACGGTACTCGAGTAGTCCATGGGGGACGGTGCGAGCTTCACTGCATGTCCTACCATGTCTCGAGACTTTCCCTCAGCCAATTCACCACATGTGCAAAAACGGACCAGACAAATTCCTGAAGGTGGCAATTTAGCTCGCAATTCTTGATGGGATGTGGCTGCAGGAGAGGCAGAACTAAACATTAACTTTGTAGTTTAGTTCTCGAACACGGCTGGCCACATCTGCCGTTCACGCTCCACAAGTGCGTGGGTAACAAGCCACGTCTGCACCCATCCATTCCTCTGAAGCGAACCTTCACACCGATGTCTTCTAGGGAGCGCAAGAGCTGGGGGAAGGAGAGATGACCGGTAAAAAATGGGAAACTCCTCAGCGCACCTTTTCTATTAGATCTACTGACTAACCGTGCCAAGGTTCCTGCAAATGTGAAACTGCGGACAGTTGCAAATTTTGCAGCACGTCTACGATGTGCCCAACAGCTCAACGTCAGATTCGGCTCAACGTCAGATTTTATCAACCTTTCCACTTTAAATTACATTTTCTCAACCACGCCTGCCTCTGATTCTGTGAGATGACCTCCGGTGTTTTACAAATCGCTTCATCTCTTGGAATACAGGTTTCCATCTTTTTTTACGGTCCCGAATTGCCTCTTTTTTTACGGTCCCGAATTGCCTCTTTTTTTACGGTCCCGAATTGCCTCTTTTTTTACTCGTTCTAGTTCCCGCTCTGCCTGCTCCACCTTTTTCTGGACCCCTTCTTCTACTTTTTTACGCGCAATTGCGCTTGCCTGATGAGCATATAGGACCCCTCCTCGTTGGACTGACCTTCGGCTACGATCTTGACAAATTGAGTGTGTATTTTCGGCTGCCCGTGTATTTTCGAGGTCTTTGTAGGCTCGAGCGCCCACATGTGATTGAGCAAGACTACCCTTTATAAATTTCTGTAAACTTATCTTAAAGGTAGGAGACTGTGGATGTTGATTTTGAAGATGTTGAGCATGCCACTCAAGAGATCTAATTGTCTCCGGTGTAGAAGGAGCCATGGCAGATATTGGGGAAGGGGTAACTGGTAAGTTATCGGTAGGAATATTATACTCTTGAAGATGAGAGAGTACAATATCTGGGTTATATGGAATAAGTCCAGTTTTCCGAGATGAAGAAACAATTGTAGACTCCTTAAATGCTTGCTCACAGATAGAGGTAATTGTTGACAGAAATTCAAGCTTGTTGAAGTCTGAACAGCCTGTTCGTGTAGCCTGATCGATAGCCTCAGCATGAAAGTGCATTAGGGGCTGGAAGACAACGATGTCTAAGGGTTGAATCAAGTGAGTCGTATGAGGAGGTAGGCAGAATGGGATGATCTTTTGTTCATCGCAGTATGCAATGAATTCGCTCGTGCAGTGAGATCCGTGACCATCTAGAAGAAGTAGTTGAAAAGCTCCAGTCCTTCGAGATGCTGAAAACCGGTCGAAATGGTGAAGCCACTCCAGAGCCAGCACATCATTTGAGTAGCCAGTTTCAGAAACTGCTATCAAGACATCATCCTCCAAATTAGTCTTT
>JACCEG010000031.1:87092-171998 GCA_014065205.1 Tuber brumale | reverse complement strand
GTTCTAAGTTATTTCCTTACTTATTACTTTATGCTTTTACGAATATAAAACCTTTACGCTCTTTACGAAATACCTACCTACGAGACTAGGACTCTAGTATAGAGTCGAGTTGAAGAAAGAGTACGATAGGCGATCAGGACCTGAGACACGAGAGTCTCTCCCACCTTATCGTAGGCACCGGCCTAAGAACTATCGTCGAGAAAAGGAAGAGAGAAGTATCGTCTACCCGTTGCTGAGAACTGATACCGGTTAGGGATCGTAACACCTATTCACGATTTGTTGAGCTCCCGAGATATGACTGATGGTCAGGATCAAGTGTTACGATCCCCTGATCTTTGCCAACACCAATACGAAAGCTGGTTTCGTCAAAATTGTATTGATCTCCGGTTTGTATTCCCTTCTCTTCACAGATTTGCCGGTACCGTTCAAACCAGTCTAGTATATTGTCTGGATTATGGGCATTCTTGCGATCTTCATCTAGTGTCTTCTGTTTCTGGATATGGAACTGAGGATGCCTTTCCAAAAAACGTTTACTCCACGAGGCGCTTACTGTGTATTCGAGATCAGATGGGTTGTCACTCCTGTGATTTCTTCTGAGTATATCGTTGGCGCATCTGGTGATCATAGGAAGTCGGGCTGAGGTTCCAATTGTATCTAATCTTTTTAAATATATACAAATAGATAGTTCTTCAGCTTCTGTAAGCTTTCTGTTTGCTACCAGATGCTGTACTCGTGTTTGGCGTCCTCTCCATCGCCACTGCAGCTGGCTCTCAGGAACGTGAAATTCACGTACGACAGCAGCAACATTTGGCTTTTCGCATTTGGCTAACTTGTCGCAAGCATCTTTGATACAGGCTTCTATGTCAGTATAGTTTTCAGACATCTTAGGAGGTTCTTTGTAGTAGAGATTGAGGGAAGAATTGAGTAGTTTGTGAAATCTGACGTTGAGCCGAATCTGACATTGAGCTGTTGGGCACGTTGTAGACGTGCTGCAAAATTTGCAACTGTCCGCAGTTTCACATTTGCAGGAACCTTGGCACGGTTATCTGGTCCTGTTCGATTTCTCTCGGATTCGGAAATGCATGGTGGAATCTAATCGTTGTTGCGATGAGTGCCGGCGCTTATCTTGCCAAGAGGCTTCTCGCCACTCCTCAGAGTGCTTTGCCAAGAAAATAGCTCTACTTCAATCCCAAAGGATATCCAACAACCGCTCCGGTGAGAATTATGGCTCTATTGGATGATAAAGTAGGTGACTCTCTCTCTACACGTTAATATACTGAGAAAATAAAAAATATCTCAAGTTTTTGTGCAGATACTGGGGCTCAAAAGTAGTAGGGAAAACTTTTGGGGGAAAATCCCTAGATACTATCAATTTCCATAACACTGACGGTTAATGCACACCTGCCAAGGGATCCACCCGTGATAAGACCGTGTTTGCATAAGTTAATGGCAGAATATTACCAAGCCTCGATGAATGTTTGCATGATCCGGCTACCGAGGCCCCCAGCCGCATTACGGTAGTTAATGCAGGAGTACCGGTACCGTACTTGCCCAATCCGAATACAGTGGGATCTAGATGAGTGAACAGAATGGGTAAATTCACAAGTATTATTTTGCAGACGAAAGATCAGGCAAAATGCTTGTGCGAACCCACCACCGGTACAATAGCAGTCTCCGTTTATTAATATTGACCCGGGTTTGCTTCGATGAAAGATCCTTTATCCCTACAGTAGGCTCTTCACACTCGTACTCGTGAATCCCTTTTGCTAGGACTAAGAACCTGATGAAACCGCGACCATACTTGTAACAAAGAGCACTAGATTACTGGTACAGTACTGTACATCACGTGCGACCATGCATAATACCTCGTGCTAGTAAATAAATAAATAAAATAAAATAGCAAAGAGACACAAGTTTATCGCGAAAAGACGACATGCCTGAGCGACCGGTGAAGAGAAATCGGCAAAACGTAAAAACCCGGGCATTTGCATATTCCGGTTGGGTAACAGAAACTCACTTCTTGGTGAGTGAGAGAGTGCTCTCAGGGACAAATGTTGGCCGGATTTATCAAAATGTAGGCCGGAACAAAAGTTCCGACGGTAACCGATATCACGACCACCATATAGAGGCCTGACGTGGTCGGCACGAGAAAAGATTCCGGGATATACCTTCTGGAAAAGATAGAAATTGAATTGGGGGCCAAGAGATTAGGGATATTTTGGTTATGGGGGAGGCACAGGAGTGTAGGTATGGTAGGTAAAGTACAGGTTGTTGAGTATTGCTGGATATCGGAAACTTTACGTATAAATTGGTGGTCGTTGTCCCCCTCCCCTCATGGTATGGTTCTATATCTAATGGTTCACTATCATAGTCGATTTCTCTCATTTGAAGTTGATTGACTGTGATTTGATTCTTTCTTTCTTTCTTTCTTTCTTTCTTTGTCCCGAAAGCAGAAAACTAGGATTTCTATCTCAGTATCGATATCCCCCAACCCAACGATGGCCCCAACCCCAACCCTTCAGCCGTTCCACGTCCTCGACGATACCAGGAAGGATGACAAGACATTGCCAGCCTTCATGGTGAGCACCACAAGAGGATTTCTCCCCAGGGACGTTAGTATCCCCTCCTCCTCCTCCTCCTCCCCCTCCCCCATCTATACCCGCCCTAACATGACCAACTCAGGAACCCATCACCGAACTCCCAGGCGAATTTTCCGCGCTGGATACCCTCCTCCACCGATGCCCGATGAGGACCGCCACAGGCGGACCCGGCCTCCTGGCTGAAGGCCGTTTGGGCGAGGTCGTCGAGCGGGAATTCCCGAACCTCGTCGAGCACGTAGCCAAGTTCGTGAACGACCAAGCCATGCTGACAGCGCTATATAGAGACTACAGCTTTCTAGCCAGTTCGTATCTACTCGAGCCGTGCCATCACAATATGCTAAAGAGCGGAAGTTATGGGCTTGGGAGGAGTGTGTTGCCGGAGAATATTAGTATGCCGTTGGCGGAGGTTGCGAGGTTGTGAGTTCCCCCGAGATATATCATAACATACATGTTCTTTTCCAAGTCATTCTTGTTAATAGGTTTTAGGACTGGTGAATTTCCCCAACAGATTTTTTTTTTTTTTTTAGGGGGGGTGATGGCTAATTGTTAGGTTTCCAACCATTTATGGAGTATGCTGGTAGCTACGCACTCTACAATTACCGCCTTCTAGATCCCACGCTGGGACTGACGTACGACAACCTCGCACCGATCCGTGCTTTCGAGAACGGTCTCGATAGGACCTCGTCCGAGGCGGGATTCGTCCTCACACATGTCGACATGGTGAAGGAGAGTCCTGAACTCGTCGCCGGCGCAGTGAACACTCTTAAAGGAGCGGAACACTACCTTGCGCACGACGACAAGCAGTTGTTCAAAGACGGGTTGAAGGAAGTGGTAAACAGCTTGACGAAGATTAACCGTGTTTTGGAAAGTCAGTCACTTACCATACATGCACCATGGATGATAACCCATGACGCTAATACATAGCCAAATGCATGCAGGAATGTGGTCCCGCTCCAAACCCGGGGAATACGGCAACTTCCGAACGTAAAGTGATTCCCTTCCCTTCCCTCCTTCCCGAAACCTTAAAAAAATATCGTGGGAAAAGGCTAACTTGATCGCCACGGCTAAAAGGTTCATTTTCGGAATAACCGGACAATCAATGTTCCCCAACGGGGTGATCTACAAGGGGGTCTCCGACACTCCATTCACCTTCCGTGGTGAATCCGGGGCTAATGACAGCATGGTTGCCCCCCTCCTCCTCCTCCTTAAACCGCGACGATGACTAACTCACTTCCACTTCAAAGGTCCCACTAAGTGATAACCTCCTCCAAATATCCATGCCCGAAACCCCCCTGACGGATATATTGAAAGACTTTCGCAAGTACCGCCCGGGAAACCACATGGAGTTCCTATCATGGGTTAAGTCTTCTGCAGAGCAAGTCGGGATCAAGAAGCTTGCGCTTGAGGATGCGGAGTCCGCTAGTACGTTCTCTCCTCCCCACCCTCCACTTTCCACCCAATACTAATTTGGAAAAGCACTCTACCTCCACGCCCTAGATCAAGTCCGCGACTTCCGCTGGCGTCACTGGAATTTTACGCGCGAGTACATTATCAAGAAGACGGCCCACCCGACGGCAACTGGGGGGTCGCCAATCATTAGAGTACTCCCTTCCTTCCTTCTTTCTTTCCTGTGTCCTGCGCAGTGCTGATATATGCAAGCAGTGGCTACCAAACCAACTCAACGCAGTAATAAACGCCCAGATGGAGGTATTCAAAGCCCTCGAAGACCTCAACCACGCCACGCCCGCGATCGCTGAAGTCCATGAGAAGGTCACGAAGCAGAAGGCAGACTTAGCGAAAGAGGTGGAGAAATTTTGCGCTGAGAGAGGGGTTTGATGGGATGGACATGACTTGTTTTTTTCTTTTTCTTTTTCTTTCTTTTCTTCTATATTTTGAAGTGTATTTCGAACAAGTGAAATGAAACGAATGAATGAATGAGTTCTATTATGATAAGTTAGCCATCACACTACCGAGGCAAACCCCATATGGCACTGGAAATCACTCGCCATCTCGTATCATACAAGTATCGCCACCGACCATCTACCGTAGATACTCAATCCTATCGAGGCTGTAACTTACTGTACCGGTAAGTCAGCTACCGTACCGTATCTGCGTGTGATAACGCTTCATGTAAGCCAAAAAAAAAGCCCCGTCCTACGTTGGTTGGTTGTCCACTGATCATGTGTAACGCCTGCAGCCGGGACAGAAAGAGTCAGCGCCCGCCGCAGCGAAAAAGTGAAAAAAGAAAAAAGAAAAGACAGCGATGGGAGAAGAAGGGAGATCATTCCAACCACCCTGAGATTTGTGCGCCACGCGAGAAATGCAAGGTATTCTAGTGGTGGTGGCTGGAGGCGCCGACGTATTAGTCTGGTGCTGGAGGATTTCGTGGTAAAAGTTAGTTGTTGGCAGGTTCTATTTAATTAATTATCCTATAATCGGTCGGGAGATGCCGTGGAGAAGGCTTTCGTTTACATGATAGAGGAGGGGAGTGGAGATTGGAGCATTACTGTACGGTATTATATAATTCGGTTGGTAAAGGGTGTTCTGTACTTCGCTGTGCCAAGGTTGGTAATAGGACATGTCTGTACGAGTGTTGTACTGGTACTGTATCGTACTCGACTACTGTACCGGCATCTGGGTAAAGCGCTGTGCAAAAAAAGACAGAATGAAGCCGATGCCCCGGCCGCCGCCCTAGGAGACATAGCTTGCTTCTCGTGTTTCGGTGTTTCTGATGGCCTGTTGAGTAGTCTGAGGGGCCTTCCTTGGAGGATCACGGATTCGGTTCATGGATGTTGAAGAGGGTTTCTCCCGGGTAATGGGGTTTATTGGAACAAGGGAGGGCTAGGTTTTCGGAGGGTACACTTGCCCTGGCTTTACTAGCCTGGGGCTTAAATTTAGGTATCCGGAGAGGGGGATTTATAATGACCGGGATGTCTTTTCTCCTCATTTTGCTCAGGTTGTGGTCATGGTGGTAGGTGCTTGGGTTTGATTATTATTTTTCCGTTATCATAGTATGATACTCTACATGTTAAATATCCAGGATGCTACAATCAGTTAGGGGATATCTTCAGGTAACCTTCAGGACTGCTCAGATTGCTGATTGAGGGATGCTTAAAATAAACTATAAAACTCTTCTCATTACTGCTAGGAGAACAAGCCGTACTAATTCGGGTAACTTGTTACCGGTGCGGAATTCCTATATTATTCTGGTCAAGAGATTTCCAGAGCAATATATTTTAAGCAAAGGACTTCGTGCTAATCTTAGGCTATCATAGCTCCATCCAAGAGTAACTCCACTTCACCAAGACTTATTCTATGAACAGCACAAACTAGGTGGAAATATTTTTAATCAAGGTTTTTTTTTTTTATCCCTATTGAGTGTATTTTAATATACAGGAAGTAAAACCTAAAGGAATTATTTACCATATTATTCAACTGATATTTGTCAATTTTGCTGGTATTGAAAGAGGGAAATAAAATTAGTGTAAGACTTAAGTATAGATTTGTTAATAAATTTAAAAGCATCTGAATTTTCACTTTTAGGTATAAAAAGCACAATATCTAAGAACAAAAGTAAAATGAAAAATAAGTGCTATGAAACTTTGTGTTTATATATTATGTGATTGTAGAGCGAGGTGGTTGTTGATGAGAAGGAGGAGAAAAATATCATAGGTGGAGGAGGCCTCCTGTATATAGGTAGACTTACCAAAAGTATTAGCACTTTCTATAGAGGAAAAAATAGGATTTAAAGACAGGAAAGCTGATAAGAATTTAAGTCTAGGAGATAACTTTATAGGGGGGTTTTTTTTTTCAGGAGATTGGACCAGTAGAGAAATTATATGACATCATTCAGGAAAGAATTCATTTCCACAGCACACTTTTATAATATAACAGTAAATTCTTATAAATCCTGCTATTAGTTTACTACCAGAAACCAGCCCATCAACTTAGGATAGGTTCAGTTTATACTGTTAACAGAACTGGTAATACCAGTTGATAAGACCCACCTAGGAGTTGATCTTATACTGTGTCAGGAAAGCACTAACAATTCTGAACCGCTTTTGTCACTGAATGCAGAGATTATAGTACTAGTAGAGATTGTAGATTGTACAGGATTCTCGCGGCAGTGCACTATTTATACACAGGAAACGGCTGCAAATATAAACAAGGACCAGGTGAGAGCAATTCAGACATATTATATCAGGAGGGTTTTTCGGTTTGAGTTGAAAGCTTTCCCTGTGTCTTTCCTTCTCTGATTCTTACTGCCCGGACTTTTTAACTAATAGAGGTCTCCCGAATCCTGTTTGACGCCGACAGAGCGCACTTGGTTTTTATTACACACCGAAACCAAGCACTATTTATCAACCATTTTTTCCTCACCCTCAACGAGTTGGGGGGGGTTTCCACTTTGTCGAATCGCACTGGGAAGCAGGTAGAGAGTAATTTTGGACAAGTTGATTGAATGGAGGTTTATGGAATTGAGAAACCATTGATAACTGGAACAAAGGTGGTATCTTTTGTAGGGACCCCCATAATAGAGGCTCCAGTAACTTTCGGATCCTAACACAAGATAGCGTGAGTCACAGATTATCAATTTATATGCCTTGTACTATCTCCCGACGCCCCGCAATCTCCAGATTCTGAGTCAAAAGCTCCTTGGAAAGATTAGCGTTTTCCCGACACAGTATATAGATCTGCCCATCTGATGTGTTGGATCTTGTTAACTGGTATTTGAAAATTCTGTTAACCTGTCAAACTAAACCTATCGTGGGCTGACGGGGTGATTTCCGCTGACAATCCGTTTCAAGAGTTTTTATGGTACCCAGTAACTTAGTAGGTTGGCATTGTTATTTACCATCATCCAATGCTGCGCTGTACAGTACGTACTAGACACTAGCTGTCGAGTACCCGTCCGTATGAGTAGGTAGCGCACCCTGTATGATATCATGGTTTATCCTATTTGTTCCCCTACCTCCTCCTTCCTCATGTACGAGTATTCCACAATTCAACCCCACAATACCGTGCCGCACTCCTCTGCACTCATGAGTCCGCACCCCACCATCCCAAAAAAAAACGCTCTTCAACTCGGCGCAACACAACCGAGCAGAGACAGACAAATGCAAAAGACGGCCAGACCAGCTTGGCAGTCACACCAATGACTCAACCCGAGCATCCGCAAGATATGAACCATCCAGGATAGATAGATATCCCACGTACCGACCCGGGGGATCCGAATGCGGCACTCCACTCAAGCAGGCTCTTCCAGCCCTGTAGGGTACCGGTATACGGTATTAACATATCTGATCGTATTAACTTATCTTCTCCCGCATCCTAGGAAGTATTGTACTATTGCAAGTTAGTAAATTATCATACACCACTCAAGTTCTAGATCTTAATTCAATAGATCAGAAGAGGAAGGCTGGCTCATCCAATCGACGCTAAATGTCTACGGTACTGATTGATTAGTTGTGTGGGTTGGTTGGTATACCCTGCTGGTTCTGCAAGCTTGCGTCCCCTCCGTTACGCAGTGGTTTATCCCGAGCTAGCGAGGGATGGTGGGAGATATGGATTGGGATATAATAGGTTCTCGTCGGATCGGATCGTTTTACAAAGCTTATGAGTCGAAGATAAGAATCGAACGCTAACGTCAAACCACGTTCTACAAGACCCCGCACGGCCACCTTGAGTAGTAGGAAAATAATATATATAACCTCCACCTCCTCGCTCTCAAAGAAATCCAAATGTAAAGACATTACAAAAATTGCCAACATCCACCTCTGCTCCGAGGGGCCACTCAATTCCTTCCCTCCTTCTTTCCTACGAAGAAGCTCCTACAGCAAAAAACATAATGTCGGAAAAATATACCTCCAGCGCAGCCTCCACCGCCTCCACATCTACAACATCCACTATAAAATCCGCTTTTCAAAAACTTCTCCCGAAGACGTCCTCCTCGCCGGGGCGGGATTCGAGTACTGAGGTGGCCGGGACGGATCCGGCGGAAGAAAAGACTAGAGCGCTGGAGACGAGGGTTGCCTATTTGGCGCATAGGTCTTAGAAGGACAAGGGGGGCAGGCATCATGGGGGTGGACGGGGGTAAAGTCGGTTGGTGTTTATGTTATGGTGGTCTTTTTTTTTGTCGTTGGTTGGTGCTCTTGATTTCTAGGTTATGGGAAGGAATACATTGATAGGTGGATTGGGATGAATGGATGGGTGGATAGACAGATGAAGGAGTATGTATACCGGTAGCTTGTGTGTTGTGCAAAGTAGAGATACCCTGCCAGTGATTAACGTTGTTATTCCAAGGCGCCCAGTTATAGCACTGAACTTTCGTGAAAGAAATGTTCAATAGAAACGACTCAGATAGCAGGTCATACAAGTCATTTTTCTTGCATAGCCAAAACTGATTCCCAAAACTATACTGAGGGCACCAGTGCATGTTACCCACCCACCGATATCCAAGCATTCCGGTACCGTTCGCTGAATGACCTAGATGGACGTTGGATGACGGCAGTGGATTGTGTTGGTTTTGAGAGCCTAATGGATAGTTTAGGAGTATGGTAGATCACTATGGAGAGGTTCAGAGATTTACGGAGGATATTCTCCAAAAATGTCTTTCCTTCGATATCACGGGAGTGTACGGAGGAACGGGGGGGAGCATGCAGGGAGACATAGAGCTAGGCGTGATGACCTATGGAAAAATGAGGACGTGTTTATCTTTTTTTTTTATCTATTTATACACCTGTCTTCACCGTTGTTTTAGTTGGAGGCAGAGTTGTTTTACCATACTCCTCATATCTTTTTTTCCCATATCCAAGCTCCAAGCAAAATCCTCCTACCTACAGTACCTATCGTCTACTACTGCGCAATAGGTCTCCCACCTATACCCACCATCAATACCGATAAACCCCAATATTAGGAAGGGGGATCGACATCAGCCCACAAGATCTCTCTACTCTACTCTACTCGATTATACTCTACGGTACTCCCCCAACTCTCCACCTGTTTACACACACACAATACAAAGAGGAAAACTACAAGTCCCCGGTATTGTATGATATAAGAACCCCATACAAGCTACTCGTCGTAACTCTTCGTACTCGTAAGATTTCGACTGGCAGCCTGGACTTCTAAATACTGTAACGGTTATGGGCTCACCCAAGCTGAAATTTCCAATCTTACTGGTGACGTTTGAGTAGTCTTCCTCCACTCAAAAGGGAAAAAGATATTCACATCTTTGATGATACCCAAGGTGCCTTCGCCCCGCTTAGCAAATACATTAACCCCCCCCCCGCCCCCCGCCCCACCCCGCGCAACACAACCTCATTCCGGTACGACTATGGAACGTGATAGTAACTTCCTTCAACAGGATCCATCTAGTCTCATGTATGATATGATGCCTTGCACCGCACCATCACATCACAACCCTCAAGAATCTACAGACCCAAGCCTACCCTGCACACACCCCGTTAAACAAAATAAATCATTACCACGCCACCCGCCCGCTCACCGCTACCAGGCCAGCGCGCTCACTACACTACCCGGCCCGGCAGCTCAGGTGGCTGGTGGTCAGTAACGACATATATCACTCCAAAGCTTGGACTATATTTCTAGTCACTACGGGCTATTCTATTCTATCATACCGGTAATTAGAAAGTCCATACCAAAACATGGACATACACCTCTATATGTGGATGGGCAATGCGCTAATCTTATTCAAATACCTGACCGGCTGGCATCAATGGCCTTGGAAGTGGTACCGTACACACCACGGTATTCCGTCGCGTGCTGCCGGGTACTTTATTCTGATGGCCATCCTGACGAAAAAAAAAAAAAAAAGGTTAAGGAGTATCGAGAACCTTGATATTCCTTAGAGTATTCTCTCCCTCCCTCCCTCTCATCCCCCCCCGCTGGCGTGTCTTGTGCTGTCTGGTAGCACATAAGTTACGCAGACAAAACTAGACTTGACCCCCCCCCCTCTCTCCCAAAAACGTTCGAGCAGATACAGAAGAAAAAAGGTAACAAAGAGTGAAAATGGGCAGCCACGTTCTATTCAGCGAATGATTTATCATGACGGCAACGTGTAGGTAGTACAGTACTGTGCAATACGCGCTTGTGTCAACGATAGCGCGGGCACCATTCGCCTACACGTGAATACAAGTGCTAGCTAAAGGTTCTTCCTGGGGGGTGCGTGCGAAACGGGCATGGTGCGATACTGTGCAATTCGTCTTCGCAAGATGTTATGACGGACTTTTTTCGTGGATCGCATAGGGCAACGCTTCATCGGTTTTTCTCGAAAAAAGACTTCATTGACTGACCCGTCCCCGCCCATCCCAAAAACAAGAAACCAAGCCAAGAGACATAGAACGAAATAAAACAAAGCGCGAAATGGCAAACTCGAGTGACAAGGCATGACCGATACCTACTCCGTTTTGACAGCACGTTGAGAGGGGGGGGAAGATGAAAAAGGTGAAGAGAAAAAAATATGAAAGTTTTTTCATTATCCTCTATCGGCGACGATCCGCGCAAACCCCGAAGCAAAGAAATAGCGCAGAGGTAAGGGAAAGGGAAGGAAAGGAAGAGGGGAGTATGATAATAAAACACGATACAAGGAAATATGGGAAAAAAGGGAAAAAAGAAAAAAATACCACCGTGCTAACCCCGGAACCCTTAGACAAATGAGATTGGAAGAAAAGGAAAGGAAAAGGAAAAGCGGAGAAGAGCAGATAGTGAGCTAGCCCCTAAGCGGAAAGCAAGAACAAGCTCAACAAGTGAAAAGTAATATTACACCCCACTCCGCACTTGAACACCAACAGACCAACAAAATCACCTATCCGCACCAACACACGCCGCCGCACACTCCTTCCCCATAAACCCAGAAGCACCACCCCTGATACCCCCCAGGCCATTTCCATCCCTTGCCATATCGGCCAGCACCAAGCACCGATACTTTGACGCAACGTCAGGCCAAACTTCCTTGATCCGATCAAAGACTCCGAGTATCAACTCGATCTTAGCACGAACGCCCTTGTCCCGACCGGTTTCTACCCAGCGCACGGCAAGGATACGTGCGGAGAGGAAAAGCGACGGGGTGATGAAGGGATTTTGCAGGACATCTATCACGACTAGAGACCCTGTTGGTGAACACGGCGGCGGGCTGTTGATGTGTGTTCTCAAGATGGAGAGGATGTTGTTCACCGCTGAGACGCAGCGGGTAAAGGCCGGTTCGGCGGGTGGGAGGTCGTGGATTGAGGAGCCCGGTGATTGGCCCCGATTTTGGTGAAGTTGGCCGTCGGAGGAAGATGATAGGGGTGAAGTCGGTACTGGGACGGTTGGGTGGTAGAGGAGAATTGTACAGACGTGGAGGAGTATTTGAAGCTGAGTGACGTGTGTCACTTCTGAAGGACTGAGTTCTACGATGCTGCGATACCTCCTAGGGAGGGAAAGTCGGAAACGTGCGAGAGTTGTTTCGAGGGACTCAAAGTCTGTATTATCTGTCGGAGCAATGGGGGAGTTGTGATACGAAACAATACGGCCAATGAGAACCGCAAGCTTGCAGAGATAGTGAAAAGGTCCTCTTGGTGGAGACGAGGCACTCGTAGGGCCGATCAGGTCAGCCAAATTGTGCGCAAATGGTTCCACGACGATATGTGACATTTTCTAGGAGCTTCGAGTTAGTATAATAAATGCCACCAGCCAAGCCTACTAAGAGGACATACCTCGATCTCCCCGCTCTGAAATACATCTTCATCGACAGGGAAATTTACACAAAAGTCACGATCATTGATGGCCAAAGGCCAACCACACGAGCACGAACAAAAACTATCCAAGACATATAATCCCCAAGCAGCCCTTCTCCTCTCCTCGAGATCCTGTTCGGATTTCGGATGTGGTAGGAAGCCCTGAAACCTTCCCCTTCGCGGGGAATCAATCTGATGCAAACCAAGTGGATTTGACATGCGATAACCTTTGCCAAGGAATATCCACAACTCAGACAGTTCGGCTGTAACAAAACAGTACACGCAGATGTAGATCGAAGCTTGAACATTATCGAGGGAATAATTGCCACGGGTAACCGCAGCATCGAAACCGCGCTTGGCGGCGGCATGCCAACGAGCGGATCTATCCTGTACAGGCTGTGCAGGATGGATCAGGGAAGCCAATGCCAAAACTGCAAACACCAAAGGCAGCGGTTTGGACAAACTACCGCCCGGCTGAATATCGGCAAGAATTTGCTTTCGGTAAAGACATGGAATGATTGGGTGAACTTGGTCAAAGAACAATTCAAACAACTCCACGATAGTATCCTGTGGCGGTAATTCCTCAAGCACACCTCCGGCATCATTGTTGACCAACGTAATCGCACTATTAGTGCTCTCAGGAGTCTCGATAGCTTGGGGTGAAAGACTTTTGTTCTTTTTAGGCCTATCATCCCAAGCACCAACTCCAGCCGGTGAACCTGCCCAGGGCACGATGTTAATAGCGTCTAACCCCACAAACGGAGAAGCTTGCAAGAATTGACACGCAAAATTGCCTGCCTCGTAGTTCGAGGCGGTATTGTCATAAGGTCTCTTGGAATTTTTGCTCGAGTCGCAAGATTGAGTAACCTCATGACGCAGACCGGAATGCCCATTAACTATGGGGGGCTGCGATGTAGACTCGAGGTTGATCGGGGTGAAAGTATTGTGGTTCGGGACCGCAACACCTGAGGCGACGGTGGAAGCGACCACTGTATTGGCGGGCACATGTTCAGAGCGGTCGGCGCGCGGGGGAGGAGCCCCGATCTGGAGCGCCTGAGAATCTTCGTTCGCCGCGTTTGGGGCCCATTGTTGTAAAGGTTGGCTGGCTTCTAAGGAGCCAGAAATTAGCACATACAAATATCATCCATCACATATACGCACCCCCGATCATATTGCAGCACGAGCACAAGCTCAGTCGCAACCGAAACGTTCCAAGACCACCGGAATAGGAAACTTACTCTGAGTCTGATGAGATGCCGAAGATGACGAATGGATCTTTGTTACAGCAGCGGCACTATTCTGCGAGTACTGACATTTTCTCTCCAGGCGCTCACAAGCACCGCAAGTCGGTTTCCCACCCTACATACAACGGATAGTCAGCATTCCCAAGTTCCTTTTCCTACAAAGAATATTCACCACTTGTTTTTATTTTTATTTTTCAATTTAGAAGAGAGGGAGGAAGAAGAAAAAACTGCGAGACGATAGGAGCATCATTGAAAACAAGAGCAAGTGTGAGAGGGAGGGGGACTAACATCGCATTTCCTCTTGCGCGAGCGACAAGACAAACACGCTTGATTCCTCTCCAACACCTTTTTTGTCGGAGGAGTTGAGACGGACGCGTGAACGGTAGAATTAGGAGGAGAGGAAGAGTTGTGGTTATTCACCGCGTTACCATTTCCATGATCGTTGGCGTTGCGACTCCCGTCGGAGAGGGGGCGTTTTGCGGGGATAGCAGATGAAGGTGAAGATACACTGATTGCAGGAGCGGGGGGAGGCGACCCAGGGCTGCCCGCCATAGTGATACGCCTCAACCGAAGTGTACGGTATTGGGATGCTATTTCAAAGCGGGAAAAGGGTGAAGGATAAAGTATATTGAAAGAGAGGGAGTAATAGTACTGGGGATGGGTGGGCAATAGAAACGAGAGGAGAGGGCAGCAGCAGCAGCAACTTGTTGTTGCTCCGGTAGGAGGCTGAGGGTGGGTGCTGGTGGGTGGGCAGTAGTGAAAATATTACAGCCCGGAGTGGTTGAGGGCGACAACAGGAACCACAAGTGTTGAAGCTAAACGGTTACGAGAACGGGGAAGGGCAGTGGGAAATTCTGAGTGGTGAAGAGGAAGAGATGGAGGGGTGGGAGTGGAGGAGGAGGAGAGTGGTGGAAGGGAATGTGTGGGATGAGGGTAGGGGAAGGTAGGTTCTGGGATGGGAGGGAGGGGAGTGGAGAGAGTGGAGACCTTTCTTTGGAGGGAGAACTGCGCACCAGCAACCAGAGCGGGAGAAAAAGGCGGCCTCGGAGCTGGGCAACAACACCACCCCCCAAAAAACGAGTGGGCGACAGGCGACAATCAGAAATTTACAAAAAGGGTGACCAGAGCTCGATGCGACTGCAAATTCTCGGCAAAGTTAGAAGGAAAAAAAACAGTTGCTGGGGTAAATGTATTCTTACTGGGTGGAGACGGAAGGGTTCAGAGGGAGGGGGGGATGAGCAGCAGCAGAAGCAGCAGTAGAGGCAGCAGCAGCAGAAGAAGCTGCAAACCCCAACCAGAGAGAACGGCGCCTTGAGCGAAAGAGAAATTTTGTCGGGCCGGAGTGGTAGAGAGGAGGATATGGAGGCGTAGGCGACAAGTCAGTCCCGTTCAGTAACGGGGTTCAAGACCTGCTCTCTCCCACCCGCACCAAAATCTATATTTACAACCGTATTGCAAGTACGAGTAGTAGTAGAACCATTCGCGAAAGCATTCCTTTTCAAAGCTTCCCTCTCCCCCAAATCTGCTCTTTCAAAGTTTCTAACCCCTTCTCAAGCATTCGTCGCTCTTCCCCACCCCTCCTCGCATAGCGGTACGTTTTGGTTACCGCGCCGTACCTCAAGATAGGTGGGCACGGTAAGTGAGTATCGTAGGAGGCAAGTAGTGGCAGCATACCTGCGATAGCCTGCCTGCCTGGTTGCTTTGCTTCCTTCTTTCACCCTCACGCCCTCACGCCCTCACTCCCAGCCCACCACCACCGTCGTCACAACCACATCCACCAACCCACCCACCCACCCACCTTTCTTCCCTCCCCCACCACCTCACAGCCATATGATACAGTAAAAAAGGTGTGCGGCGGAGCCCAAATCTCACCAATCCCTTCATCCCCATGCCAAACCCAAAACAAGCGACAACCACAATCTCGTCTTCCCTGCCCCCCCTCCCACCCCAGCCGTAGTAGTGTAAGATGGAAGCATACTTGTAGCTTTAGGCACCGTACCAGGTTACATAATCCAGCCGCGCCGCCCCGCCGGCCGATCCTTCCGCCGTGGTCCCGACACACATACACACACACACGCGCCCTTACTTCCCCTCTTTCTGGCCGAGGAGGGCCCAAAATGGAGAGCCCCCTGCCCCCACCATTCTCGCCACAAACCAACCAATCACATGCCTCGCTTGCCACGCCACAACTACCGCCACTGCAAGGGCGGCCGGACGGACACGCGCCGCGTGCCGTCCCAATCCCGACACACTTTGCGAAGGGAGGGAGGGAGGGAAGGGGAATTGTTGTCCACACGAGACGGAGAAGGTTAACCCCGAATCATGTGTATGGGATAGGATTTTGATATCATTTTGCTACGATACAATACATCACGCCCGCCGGGGGAGTTCGAAGGGGGCAGTTCGAGAATTGGGAAATATCGTAAGGGGGATGGGATTTTGTCATTTTTTCTCTGGTTACAAGCACGGTATTTCACTAAATGCGATCAAGCTGTCATGTATCGTCACTCGAATCGGCTACCGGTACTGTATTCCATTTCGCTACTCTCTAAAAAATTTCTCTCTTCGAGAGAGGGAGAACGAGCGACATAATTATAACGCGGAAGAAGAAAAAAACGTTAGGCGCTAGTGGCTAGCTTTAATAGGCCAATACCATAAATCCCCCCATAATACTGTATATATATATTACCCTCCTGGCCGCAGTCACCGCACCAGGACATCGCCCCATTTTAACCCTCCCCCCCGGCCCCTAGTCCCCCTGGAACGAACCATGGCGATGGAAGGGGAAAAGAAAGAAGGAAAGTGAAAGCTTACGCGGAATGTAACGCGGAAGATAAACCGTTGATACTTGCGAACCCCCTACGTACCCTTACCCTATTGCACCATGCACTAGTAAGCCTTTGCGATGTTACATCTCCGTTCCGAATGGCTTCGGCAGCGGTTGTGAAATGCTTCCGGGGTCGTTGCTCGCCCTTTTGGAGAACGGTACGTATGGTGATACAGCGTTGCGGCTTGTACCAGTAAACACCCAAGGTGGCGGGGGGAGAAAAAAGAGAAGTAAGGGAGGAAAGCGGGGAGGACAGTGAGGAAAGTCTCCTCGCGCCGTGGCCGAGAATAGCTGTATCTCGGGTACTGCCGTATTACGCCGATTAGGATGGAAGAATGATGCACCGTGCCGTTGTTGTGCCCTGCTCGGCTGTGTTGCCAAGACCGCATCTCTCAGCCGAATTTTCAGCGAGGAGCCTCAAGTGTCACGTGTCGACTATCGTGAGATATTCAACCATGTTCGTCCATGGCACGCTCCCGGCACAGTCTAGGGAGCTATCCGTGGGTTTGGGAGAGGTGGTGAGATAAGTTGAACTTTGGCTTTAATACGGAGTGTGATGTTTTTGTGGATGGTTTGTTATGGTGTTCGCTGGGCTGTGGAATACGATGCCAAGTTAGTTACACTCTAGAAACTTTATTTGTTTTCGGGTTCCTGAATGAATCTTGCCTTGAGCTTAGGGCAAACACCGTACCTCAGTGAAACCGGGTATAGATTTTAGACATTCCCCGCGACTAGTTGCCCATGTTACGATACAATACCAGACTCGCGCAGTGCCTCCTTGCAACATAGCAGGTCCACACTGAAGTGGTGAAGAGCCATGTCCACGAGGAAAACATCCAGCACAGTCGAGGGGAGAAAGAACAAAGAATACAAAGGAGAGGGGGGGGACAGAAAACTAACGTTGGCTGGAAACAAGCAAGGTTTCTCTTGAATTCAATTCGAATCAAATCGCCTAGAAGATTCTTGTCTCAGCCTACCAATATTGCCAGTAGGTTGTGCTACCATGAGCAAGGCCTAGATTTGGGCGAGAGCACGGCTATATCATAGCGGCAATGTCTAAACGTTTTGTGGAGAGGGCTGCTGTTGCATGTGGGACTGCGATTTACCAACTCAAGGCCAGTCCTCACGGGCCGCGTGGCCACACTGCTTACTGGGGAGGAGGAAATCACTTTATATTTCAACCAAAGACGGAGCCAACGAATCGGTTCCCTCTTTAGAGTTCACAGCAGCAAAAACTACCAGAATGCTTCACAGTAAACGGACTTTCGGAGGCCCGAGCAGCACAGTACCGGTAACCCCGCACTCCTGGCTACTATGTTACAACATCCTCTTGATCCGACATCACTGCCCTGGACCAACCTCACAGTGGGCCCACTGACGAATCAAATAATTGATTCCCAGCTGGCTGTACCGGCGGAGGAGAGGCTTTGAGTGAGTTGTCGAGTAACGGGAATACCTCGTCTGAGACAGGCTCCATGAAGGGGGAGCCCAGTGCACCGCCGAAAGGGGCAAGATAGAGATCACGGACCGGTGTCTAGTAAGGCATTTACTGACTTTGCATACCTTCGTAGGGGGTTTTATGGACTGGAATTGAGGGGCAAGGTCGCAAAGTCCACAGTCGGGGAACAGTGAAAAGCCGGAATAGGGTTAGACCATACTTAACTGCCTAGGTGCGTGTCAGGTGAAATCCGTGAAATCCGTAGAGTCCGTGGAACCCTGGGTATGATACCTAGGAAATATTGGAAACGCTCAGCACTTCGCCAGATACCGCAGGCACTGGCAAACTCCATCGTCCCCGCCCTTGGTGTTTCTAATCCGGGTCTACTCAGCTGGGGAGTAAATACCCCCCAACGGATTTAACAAGCAACAGAAAATTAGTTTTCCAGACGTGGTTTTGCTACAGAGGTATATGCAGCCCGATAACCTACGTGTCCTCAACACAGCAATCACTCAGGTGGAAAAGCAATGAGAGCATACTCTTCCGAACGCCAATAGGATAGGGTTCCTATACCTTCGGCTCGTCTCGATGGTGAGGGGATTTGAGCGGCTGGATGACCTGAATGATCCTGCATTAGCCATTAGTATATTTGAGGAAGTGACAGGAGATACCCCTGATGGCCATACTGGCTATGTCGGTGCACTTGTGCTTCGGCCGGACGGGGGGCTTTCGCGGTCTCTAGAAAGTTATAACGCACAACGAAACTGGAATACCAGTCGCGACCACCCAAGCCGAGAAGCAATAATAGGGAGCATTCATGATATCTGGCAGGCTGTTAAACACGACAAAGTCGCGGTAGCAACTACTGCTCAAGATGGCTCTCATCGGGCAGTCAGGGTAACTGCATCCTCAATCACAGAACTTGAGTCTTCTCGGTTGCCGGCGGAACAAAGCAACCGAGCCGCTCTCGAAGCAGTAGGGGTGCAACGTTTGAGTGGCAGCATGTTGCGGTGCTAGATGGATCTGAGGCACTCCCTCATGTCTCCAATAGAGTTAATATTGGAGCATGTTTAGTGGAGCATGGTGCCGAGGGCGGGTGATCTCTAGGGAACCAGCAATAGTTCTCGCACAAATTCGGTATGATGCTAAATACAAGTACAGCATCGCTCGTTTCGCCTGCTTGCCACAGCGTACAAGACACCAACTTTTATGGTAGCCACTTGATCCTGCTCATGCCGGATGGAAAGAATGCTAATAAGGCGATGGTTCGAGATGTATCCAATGCAAACTCGGAAAACTCCTAGCCTGCATATTTTGCAGCATGCTGCTCCGGCGGGGTTCCCGGTGCAGTAGGTAGGATTCAACTCATCATCCCGTTGCCTTCCCAATTGCGATAAAACCCACTTCCTTCATTCTAACTACCGGTAGCTATACTCCACAATTTCCCTGATTGTTGAACATGTCATAAGGTATCACTCGTAACTTATGTACGGTACGTAGTCTGCTAACCTCCGTGGGTTTGGACCCGCCGGGACCAAATACCTGTACTTGGCCGCCGTCCCACAGTACCGGAATCACCCCCATCGCGCAACCAGGAGGAGCGCAGCTCCAGCCCCGCGATTTGAGTACCGTACGGTATTTGACTGAGAAGGCCAAGCCCGACCAGCACCTCCATCCGCATCCCGTAGAGCCTCCTTCCCCCGCTTATCTTGCTAGCTACATCAGACACCAAACTCCCAGTGAACCAGGTTTTCGGGCGGGGCGGTTTCGCACAGGTGCTTGGGGTTGGGTGGAGGGGGCTGGTGGTACTTCCCTGCTATATTACACGGGTAGCTTGTGAGCAGGGGGATGGTTGATGTTGTGCGATGTATCGGGGAGTACAGCGATATGCGGGTGAGATGAGAACTGCAGCGCTCTGCTATAATTATAGTACTGTAGTATCGTACAGGCCTGTCGGGAGTTGATAGTTTGTTCTGCGGGGTTCTAGAAGTTTCCCGGGTTTGCCATTTTAGCGCGCTGGGTGCTGGGCGAAGTTTAACTGGTGCGGGCCGGGATTCGGGAATGGGACGTGCTGGGTTGCCGGACTTTCATGGTATCATAGTGGGGTGAGTTGTGTGGGTTGTGGGTCGTTCCTGGGGTGGGTTGGGGATAGGTATTAATACCTGTTGAGGGATTTTCTGGATAACAGAATGTAAATCGGGGTTTACGTGATGGGTTAAGGGGTCCGCCGCGATGCGCGGATACCGGTAACCCACTACCGGTAGACTAAATGGGGATGTCTAGTTTGTACTGCAAGGCTTCTATTACCGGTATATCAACATGTGGACGCCCCGCATCCGGAGGATTGGCAATAACCGCAAGGTATGTCTCGAGATGGTGTGGACATTGCTTACTCATGATCCCCACGTGTTCCCGCAAAGTTGCCTTCCAGTCCTCCATGCATGCATTAAACCCCCCCCGGCAGGACTTGACAGGCACTTGTATGCGCCTAGTACAGTAAACCCGCAACAATCCCTTCCTCCTTTCCTACGCAATTTTCAAAATGGTTGGGAACATGCAGCATGTCTTTTTGAATCCGATCGCGCGATGATTTCGGCGCCCCGTAACAGCGGGCGGGGGTACTACCTTGTATTCCGTCTGCGAGATGTGATATCATATTTGAAATTGCGAATATTTATTTATGCATGTACCACACTCTATGCGTATGGTTGATGCAGGATAAATTCAGGTACTGTACTCGAGCACTGTACGGTGCTGTCGTGGGTCGCGAACCGGATGGAGGAGTCTAATCTGGGCGATTGTCGACGGATCTTTGAAACTGAGGGTTTGCTTGAAGCACTTTGTGTTGCACCTAGATTATTGGGCATCTACCGTACTAGGGAATGCGACTGATCTGTCTCATGTCGACTGTACTGGTACGGTACGCTGCTGTAAGGTGCAGTCCTGTGAAGCTGCCATAACCCGCGCTCTTGAATAGCTTTTCTGTCCTGGATGTCGGTTCTAGGACATGGGAAGTGTTCATGGTATTATTTTGTCTTCGCTAAAGTACTGTACTGACACGTGTGGGAATTATACTCGAGTAATGCTACCGATAGCGCTGCCCTGTTTGAGTACTGTACCGTGGCTGGGACTGCTTGGTCTGGCTGCTGTTTTCCATTTTAATTTGCGTACTTCTTCTTTTAGATGATTGTCAAGGGGTTCACTTGGCTAACTTGCACTTTATATCCTCAGCGAGCTAGACATTCCTGGGACTCAGAGAGGCTGAATAATGACTTTGTATTCGAGTGGGATACTGTTCAAGCGCGGTGGGCGGGATGGGGTGGGAGGGCCCGTCTGGAGATAAAACGGGAAACGGCACCCTACCGGTGAAATTGATATGAAGAAAAAAGCACCCCAAAGGCCGGTCAGCAGGGGGGGAAATGAACACAACTTTGAGGAAGTGCAGTATATCTATCATTTGGTGTCGGGCATTCGGAATCAACACTCAAGGTCACCGGAATTCATTACGCCTGCATGATATTACCGTACACACAAAATAGTGGGTGGGGGCTTGGCTAAAGTAACCACGGGCGTTCCTAAATTTCATAATCTCCACCAAATATTGCTCCGATGGAAAACGGGAAATACTGTATCATACGCAGAATTAGAGAGGAGTGACTTCCTTCCTTCCTTCCTAGGGGTGCCGTTGTGGTTGGGGATTTTTGGAAGTTATTCTCGTGTTGGTTTTTGGTTGATTTCATGTGCTCGGCGCCGATATCCTCCTCCTTTTAGAATCTTGAAAACCATGCTACTCCCCCCCTACTCCCCCGAGCGGTAATCTCATCTCTTATTACTGGTGTAGAGGGGGAAACTATCTACTGCGTTCCCTACCTTTTAGACGTCAAAAACAAAGGGGTCTGAGGAGTGGGGAGTGGGGGTGCTATACCGTGCCCGATTTTCCTTCTTCCTGAGGTTCCAGAACGACAGCTCTCTAAAGCCGGCCTAGCGATCTTGCGACTGGGGGTGTGAAGATTTGGTGGTGTTGGCGCTCCCCGCCGGGTATGTTTCTTCCTTCTGCACTGTTTATTTCTTGCCTGTGATATGGGGATTTTGGTGTCGGGGATGGGATGTGTGGAATTATGATGGAGGGAAAAGATGTGTGGTGCGTAGGTTATTTCTGGCTACTGCAGTAGGATAGCTCCTCTCTCAAGTACCGGTACGAGTCTCCAGATCGGGGTGCAAAGAAAGGATTCGGTTACGATACCTGATGCCTTCACAGGCACAAGGCTCTGCGGGAACTATTATGCCGTGATCTTGGGCTAGGGATGATGCATGTAACTCACTCTCCGGAGGCTCTTTAAAAAGCGGCCAGTACTGTACCCGAGCACTAGTGCATCCCCTTCGCCAACACGCCGGAGTCGAGGATTGTACTAGGGTACTAGGGTAAGTGGGGCGACGTACCACAAATCTCAGAGTTTTACTAGCCTAGCCAGGGTGTCTCCCTGCCTATTCTGGGTGTCGCCGGACTTTTTTCCCACATACAGAGTCCGGCAAGAAGTTATGGAACAGTTATTTGAGGTTAACCAGCCAAATACATCCCTGTCTGTTCCGGTTAATGGGCCCCTACCCTTGTACAAAAAACGCCACAAAACATGTTTGCTTGTATGTAAAAACCGTGTTCCCATATATGGGTGTCGCCCGACTAACTGCACCCCCCGAGTACAAGGACAAGCAAACATCGACCCCAGAATGAGTGACTAAGGAGTGATTAAGTTATCTATCAAACTCGTGCGGGCAAAAATATCATACTTGCCGTGTTATCCGTGACATAATGCTGTATTAACTTAACAAATTGAGTACAGTACCAGTAGCACCGGGGTTGGTAGCGCAGCAGGTTAACAGGGACTTGGTAGTCTGCAGTCCAAGCGATCCCCCCGATTCCGTTTTTTGTTCGGTGCCGGTTCTAGGCTTTCTATGGAGTTTTTGTCCTGGAATGGGGGGGGTTGGAAGCGTGGACGGAGATACTCGATTTATTGTAGGTCCGTGCCTATGATAGATAGTATCGTGCGGGAACTATCCGCTGAGCAGAGAGCGAGCTCTCCTGGGCACTGCTCGAGTAAACCGAACAAGTAATCATTTGGAGTGCGAGAAGGGTTGAATGGGGCAGCGGTTACTTTTCAGTTTACCCTTGGGCAGACTACAGCAAACTGTAGTTGGGTACGGTACTGAATCAGTTGGCGACGACTGCCAGATGCGAAAGGAGGTTCATTTAGAGTATCATACGGCACACTTGCGACATTGATCGGGCTTCAGGGTTTATGGGAGGCATTTCAAAGGCATATCATGAAACAGGTGAATCTTATCTGTAGAAACAAAGTTTTTCTTGGTTATCAAATTCAACTGCCTTATTAAAACTATCACATCTGTCTGTTTTGAGTTCTAAAGAGCATAAACAACTACTTTCTTCATCTCCAGGAGGACCTTTTAAATTACTGCATGTTCCAATTTCCATGATTATAGCCGGTTGTTAGGATTGCCAATAAGATTTCTGCTATCTTATAACCTGTAATAGGTAATACAGTCGCCACTGGCTATAGTGAACCTGGATATAGTGAATTCCTGGCTATAATGAACGGCAAGAGCAGGAAAAATTGGATCACATTGGATTTTGTTTGCTATAGTGAAAAAAAGCGATATAGTGTAGTGAATGGGGAATAGGGGATGAACAGGGGTAGTAAAAAATCAGTTACATACAAATGATTTTGGCTATAAGGAACAAGAAAAAAGAAAGAGGAAAATTTCTGTTAGAAAAAGAGCTTAACAGAATGCTTCAAATGGGGTCTGAACCCGATCCTGAGCAATGGGAGAAAAGCAAAGAAGCTGAGAAGGAGGTGAGAGGGCAGGATCTGGAGAGGTTGTAGAAGGCGCGGTGGCCTGGACTAGAATTGGAGTAGGACAAGCAGGTTCTGGTATGAGCGATGAAGGAACACCTAAGAAGGCTATAGTTTCTTTGCGTGGCCCTTTTGTCAATCCAATTTGCAGCAAAGTATTAAGTGTTCCTTGTTTTTGCTTTGACTCTTCATAGGAGTGGAAGTCTTGCTGTATTTTTTGAAAGTGCTGAACAGCAATAGGAATTGGAAGTGCTTGGCTCATTATTTGTAGAATATCTACAAGTAAGCATTCCAAGAGGTTGGTGATTTGAGCAAGATAAGTATTCGCTAAGGAAACTGAGATCATTTCATAAGGTGTAACTTGAAGGATATCTTCATCAGAGTCCAAGTCTGACGTGCTTTTCTTTTCTGAGTCCAAGTAGTCAACTATATCTGCAAGAGAGATATTCTCAAGGTGAGCATGCTCATCTCCAGCCTCCTTATTATAGTCCAGAAAATCATCTGCTATGAGCATGACCTGTTTGGAGTGACAGCTTGTATCAAGTAGGGACAGTATGGGAACCTGAGTTGCTGAACAGATATGACTTAAATGGTTATCATAGGAGGAGTGTAGGTTATAATCTAATAATTCTACTAAGTCAACCTTCTGCCAATAGTGAAAGACTACACTGGCAGGTAACTTGTTCCGAGCTTCGGCAACCGTATGGATTGCTCGTGGAATATCTGACTGTGGTGCTGCTTCGGCATGGTTTTCGAAGTAGTCGGCCATGTGCTGAACAAATCGGTAGTGGTAGTCAGCTTTAAGTGATTAAATAGTATGTGCATCTGAGTTGGGTAGTTGCAGCCATGCCGTGGTGTTAGGTAGAAGATATACCAATTTAATATGATTGAGGACAGGAGGAGGTAGTCCCTTATAGTTGATTAGAGGATACTCAGGTAGGGGGTGAGTTAGTGCATTATTGATAATAAGAGCAATTTGATGATCCTGAATTCTCATACTATTGTTCAGCTTTTACAAATATTCATACTAAAGCCCAGAGAGTATCCAGGCTTTCCAGTTATATTGATAAGTTAGAAATAGGTTTTCTGGATTTATGCGGACTATTTGAAAAGCAACTGGGTATTTGGATTTATTAACTAAGATTGCACGATACTTATCTGATCTATCAGCATTTACAGTTACAAAAACTGTAACTTAAGTTTTTTTTTTTTGAGCTACAAGCAAGTTTTCCTTTCTGAGCAATAGTTGTTTCTGGTTTCATATTGTATCTAATATAAATCACATTAGCTCAACAACCCTCAATAGTACTAGAAGTATTGCTTACCATAATGCTAATTGTTAGGCATATGGAAATCTAAGATATGTGCTCAGACATATGGTAGGGTAACAGTGCACAGACTCTCGGTTTTCCAGAAAGCCAACACTCCCCTCCAGTCCTCTTATGGGGCCCGCAAGTCATTAGCAAGATTTTGATAGTTGCGTCGGGTAATTAAAATGTCACATCAATAAAGTGCACTTCATAACACCATATACGTCACCAGTGTCCATCTGACCTCATGCTGTTCACAGGTTATATGAGAGGTGACCTTTAGTGATATCTGAGCAGTAGAATGGAAGATATCTGTAAGAGGCGCATTGAGATGGTGGGCTTTAAAGTTAGGCTTCCTAATTATGGGCTGAAAGTGACGGGGCATTTTTGGTGTAATACTCCCCTAGGATGTTCTAGCGGTAGAGGTTACTGAGGACATACTAAATCTACCCATACCCTTTTAAGATCAGCTGTAGGTTGGTTGGTCCTAGTAATAGGACCCCTTTACGGAGGCAGGTAGACTAAGGAGAAGCACGCTCAGGAAGGAAGACCTGGATAAGGCGAAGACCCTTAAGAGGTTAACACGTTAGGCTTGGACTTGCAATTGGCATAAGGTAATCCAGTATGAAACTGATCACTGCATGACCAAAGAGACTACTGGTATGATAGTCAATATGACTAGAGTAATATAATAGTATATGCGGAGAACTAAGTTAAAGACTAGTATTTGATATAACAAATAGCGCAGTCATCTCAATGGAGGAATACAATTCCGTAACCGTAAAAGAGTGTGAGAAGTTTCAAGATCAAATGGTATTGGCACTAATAAGATTCTGGACATTTGCATATCAAAGCTAAACTAGTACTAAGGAGGCATAATAGTGAGAAGTAGTCTGCAAACACTCAAATGTGGGATATAAATATTGAAGTGCCTCTCGAGCCTTACAGACATCGTCAAGCAATGGAGAAGAGATCTCATTAATATAAAAATTGCTTACGCTTTAAATCTTTACTTTCTCTCTTTATCAAGATGAGCCTTCCTTGACAGATTCCTCGAAACAAAAGATTTTAGCCTATGTCTCTCAGTTATACTAGAGTTTGGCATCCATCTAACATTGTATTCTTACTCATCCTTGACCATTCCTACTTTTTTAATGACCCTAGTCATCCTGTAGAAAACTCAAAACCTGAGTAATCTTCTGCTGGCTCATCCTCTTGTGAGTTTGACAGTTCTTTAAATTATTTTGCTACTGCTAGAGTAACATCATTGGTTGTGATCACTCTAGCTAACTGTGCCCAGTAGACTCACTGGACAACATAACTTTCAAGTACTGGAAACTGTTCTTTCTGTGCCTTCTTTTTCCAGTTATCAGCAGCTTTAATATTGACATTGAGGTATTCTTGATGATTTTTCAGAATCGTTGACAGACTTGACTTCAAAAGTGGCAATCCAGTACCAGGATTTGAATAGATAATTAAACTCTATTAGTTATTTAATCTAGTACAAGGTTCTTTGAACAAATACTAGGGAACAATCTTGCAAACTCATCTAACTTCATCCTCTTCATTTCCTTTGACTCCATCTGCTTCTCATAAATCTCATGTTTTTCTAAGACTATCAACTCATACCTCCGCTTACTTTAACTACCATCTAATTGTCCAGCAATTTGGTCAATATGGCTAGCAACAGCAGTAGGGAGTAGTAACTTGGGTATTGAAGAACTTGAAGAAACTGATAGTAAAGAGACTGCTAGAGAAGTACTGGACTACCTGCTTTTCTGATTTATGGTCAACATAATGACTAGAATTTGGCTACCCCACTACGATTTGGTAGTACATACCAATAAGTAGAAATACCGCTAGAGGTTTGTGAGATATTAGTACAGGTTTTCAGCCAATATTATAAGAGAGGAGATACAATGGAAATCCTGAAATAGAACAAAATAGAGGAAAAGATCGAACTGGCAGAAATCAATATTAGCACTGAGCTAGTGGTATGGCAAAGACAACAGCAAGGAGAAAAGGAGTGGTATGATATAATACTACATGAATACTATCAATTTACTGACCTGTTAGGTGGCTGACAAACTCTGGTATAACTGAGGGATGTAGGCTAAATCTTTGATTGGAGAATCTGTTGAGGAAGGCTTGTCTTAATAAATAGATAAGATAAAGATTTAAAGTGTAAAACAATATTATATTGATAAGATCACCTCTCCATTGCTTGATGATATCTGTAGAGCACGGGAGGCACTTCGATATTTATATCCCGTATCTGGGTATTTACAGACTACTTCTAACTACTATGCCTCCAAAGTACCACTCTGGTTTTAATAAGCAAATGTCCAGAATCTTATAAGTGCAAGTACCGTTTGACTCTGAAATGTCTCACACCCTTTCATGGTTACGGAATAGTGTTCCTCTATTGAGATGACTGTACTATTTGTTATACCAAACAGCGGCCTTCAACTTAGTCATCTACATAGACTATTATATTACTTTAGTCTTATTGACTATCATTTTAGTAGTCTCTTCAGTCATGAAATGATCAGTTTCATGTAGGGCCGTCTAGTGTCAATGGTAAGTCCAAGCCCGATATGTCAACGTCTTTACGGGTCTTTCGACTTATCTAGGTTTTCCTGTCTTATCATGCTTCCCCTTGGTTTGCCTGCCTCCGTAGAGAGGTCCTATTACTATGACCAACCATCCTACAGCTGATCTCAGAAGGGTATGGGTGGATCTGGGATGTCCTCAATAGTCTCCACTACTGGGACATCCTCCTAGAGTATTGCATCAGAAATGTCCCATCACCTGCGGCCCATAATTAGGAAGCCTAATTCTTAAGCCTATTAGCTCAATACGCATTCGATGGTATTCTTCCATTGCACTTCCCAGATATCACCAGATGTTGCCTCTCATATATTCTGTAAACAGTATACAGCCGGATGGATGGTAGTGACATATATGGTGATATGAAGTGGGCTTTATTGATGTGACATTTTAGTTATAGGATGCAACTCTCAAGGTTTTGCTAATGACGTGCAGGTCCTATAAGGGGGCCGGAGGGGGGTGTTGGCTTTGGTAAATTGGGAGTCTGTACGCAGTTACCCTACCATGAGGTTTGTGCACTTATTGACTCAGATTTCCATATGCCTAACATGAGCTCCCTCCTAGCAGGCTTTGCCTTGAATGCCTTAATAACTTTTATAATTTTTCTAAATACATTTTAAGACTCAGTTTGGTCAAGGGAAAAAACCTTCCACATTTACTTGACCACGGTAGGAAAACCTTTTCCGTACTATCTTACTTCTGCCCTTCCTGGTATGTCAAGATTTTCATTATGAAAACTTTCCACAACTTCTTCTGCATTTTCCATACTGGTAGCTGGCTCTCATGTGTTCTCATCTTCTGAACATCCTTGTCACTTAATAAAGCACCACAGTTCTCACTTTTTCAGATAGCGACTATATACTTGTTTCCTGTAAGAACGTATCTCACTTCTTACTAATTTTTCAACCTCCCATTATAGATTGCCATCAATATCAATTGGTTCTCTTTGGGGTTGCTGACAATTACCATGCACTGATTCATGATAGGGTTTCAGTAATGCATTATAGAATACCGGATGAATGTTCCATCAATCGGATATGTTCACCTTGAATGCTCATGATCCTCCCTTTTCTATAATTTGGAATGGGACTGTAAAGCTTCGGGCTTAGCTTCTTTGATTTTTGTTAGGTGCGAAAACCTTTTGCATTTAATATTACTTTATCTATGATGTTGAAGTCCAGATATTGTCACGCTTTTTAGTCATAGTATTTCGACATTGTTTCCCTTGTTTTTTCTAATGATCTTCTTGCTCTTTTATGTATTGTCTTAATTGAGTTCGCATAAAGCATAGATCCTGGATTTTAAGCTTCTCACTCCTTCATCCACTCCGTCTGTAGATGGAATCCGTAGTTTACATAAAATGGTGACGTCCCATGTACATTAGTAGTGCAATTGTTATAGGTATACTCAGCTAATGGTAATAGCTGATACCAGTCATCCTGATCATAGTTGACAAAACTTCAAAGGTATTCTTCTAGTACTTGGTTGGTACATTTCGTTTGTCCATCAGTTTGAGGGTGGTATGCCATTGATATTCTTCACTTTATTTCCAGCCCCTTACAAAGGGATTCCTAGAATTCTGCTACAAACTTCCAGTCTATATCTGAGACGATTTTAGTTGGCAGGTCATGTAGCCTCTAGAGTTCTTTTCGGAATGCATGGGCAACATCTTTAGCAGTAGCTGATGCCGGTAATGCGATGAAGTGTACCATCTTTGTGAATCGATCAACTACTACTATTATCGGAGTGCATTCTTGCGATTCTGGTAATTGTGTGATAATGTCCACTGAGATGGATGCCTATATTATGTAAGATATTTGCAGTATTTGCAATAATTCATACTTTGCATATCTAGTCGATTTGTTATATTGGCATTCATCCCAGGATCATATGTAGTCATTGACCTACTCCACAAGTCCTTTCCTGTAAAAGTCTCGCATAATGATTTCTAAGGGTTTTTCTTGTCCGAAATATCCTGCAACCTTTACATCGTGACATCCTTCCACGATCTTGGTGTACAGTGCCTGACTATCTGGTACAAATAGTCTATGATTATAATATAGTAGATCGTTGGTTAAGGGCTAATCCTTGGGAAAATCTTTTCCTTCATCTTATAACCTAATGGGTTCTTCCCTCTATTGTCTCCAAGCTGTGTCTGTCTTGATAGCTGCCTGTATCTCGCTTAAGAATTCAGGATTGAAATGCTTCATATCCTTAAATAGGATAATGGAGTTTGACATTAGAACTTTTTCCAGTACTTCTGATATATTGTAACAATGTTTATTGTCTTGAGCCAATGCCTGTAGGTAACTGATACTAGGTTCTTGTTCTTTGACAATCAAGGATCTTGTCGCTATATTGGAGCTTTCGAATTCTGCAGTCCCGCATTCCGTTTCTTCCAAGTCGTCTACCTCTATCATATCTGAAGTATTGAATTTTTCTACTATTAGTTGAGCTATGTGATCGCCTATTCTTATCTGAAAGTCCATATCTTGGTGGTTAAAGAGTACGACTTTGGTTTCACTAGTGTAATTGGCATCAATTACTCGAGCTCGGGTGAAAATTACGCTTCTAACCGCTAACCCACTTCTGAGAGCAATTCTCCATATGTTCCTTCAGGTAGCCCTATGGATATCCTAGTTCTTATTAATGCTTCTCCATATTTCAGGACAATGTCATCCTCTATGGCATATAGATCATACCCTGCCGCCATTCTTGAGCCTTTTATTGGCAAGTATGCCATTTTGCTCAATCTCTTAACCCATATCATGGGTTCCTTTTTACCTCTTCGAGGTTCCAAGTCCAAATCCTTTTCTCCATCTCAGTTTTCTCCTTCATCACCTACCCTCACCACTAGCAATATCAGGAAACCTTTTTGTTTCAAAATTTCCTATATACGATGCATAGCTCCCTCTATAGGATGGTACTCTGGCAATCTGCTTAATGTGTCAGGCTTTCCACCCTTCGTGCCTCATCCGTATACAATACCGAAATTGTATTCCACTAACTTCTAAGCTTATTGAATTTGATGGCCACTCCAGACTTTTGAGGTGAGGAAGTATTGTAGGTTTTGATGGTCGGTAAAGACTGTCATCAGTTTTTCTATTCCAATCAAGTAGTGTCTCCATTCCTTGAATGATTTGAGGGTCGTGAGAAGTTCCTTTTCATGAATTTTGTAATTGCACTCCACTGAGTTTAACTTTCGTGAATGCAAGGCTACTTGATGTAGCTTTTTCTCAAAGTATTGAGAAAGGATACAGCTAAGTGCAAAATCACTAGCATCAGTTTCTACCACTGTTTCTGTTTCGGGAAAAAAGTAGTAGAGTATGGAGACTGTAGTGAATCGGTGCTTTAGCTCTTCAAAAGCTATATTGTACTCTACTCCCGATTTAAAATCTTTTAGATTTCCTCGTAATATCTCAGTTATGGACTTGTAAATAGCCAAGATGTTTTTTATAAATTAACTGTAGAAATTAGTGAATCCAATGAAAGCTTGCACATCTCTAACCGATTTAGGTGGTTTTTGGACCATTATGGACTCCACTTTATGGGTACTGTTGGACACCCTATCGACTGCTACAATGTAGCCTCGGAATTCTACTACTTTGGCATAAAAGGTCGACATTTTTCGCAATACTACTAATTGAATGTCTGATAGACTTTGTAAAACTCTTTTTACAGCCTTGATGTATTCCTTTTTGTTTTTTAAATATATAAGGATGTCGTTTAGGTAACATATGACTTCTGGTGGTCCCCCAACCTAACGGCACAGAGGTTAGCCTTCCACTTCACCGTCAGAGAAGCCCGCAAGGACCCCCTCCCCTCGTCCAAAGTACTGTGCAAGAAGGCACGCCTCCTGTACTTCACGGCTATCAAGAAGGAAAAGAATGAATACTGGAGGAACTTCCTGCAGACAGCGACCCCCCAGTCCGTCTGGACGGTGAAAAGGTTCACGTTCGGCAAACCACCCGACAGATTTTCTCAAATTCCGCGAGCAGAGAGCCCCAATGAAATCAACAAAGCCCTTCTTGGGCTCTTCTTCCCCGAGAAGAGGTCTTCTCCCACCCTCCGCATCCTACGTGAGTTCAGAGACGTTCCAGAGCTGTAGGCGGAAGAAATATCCGCGGCTCTTCAGAAGTCCTCCTCGTCCTCTGCCCCTGGGCCGGACCAAATACCCTACTCAGTATGGAAGAAGGTCTACTTGATTAACCCGAACATCCTCACATCCCTCTTGAGTCCCCTGGTGAGATATGGGCACCACCCCCCCTCCCTGAAAAAGGCTAATGGCATAGTCATGGACAAACCTGGTAAACCCTCCTACGACACCCCTTCATCGTTCCACATCATCGTCCTCCTAGAGACTGTTTCTAAGATCCTGGAGAGGGTGATGGCAAACCGGCTTTCGGCCCTGGCTCGCTTCCTAGGCCTCCTCTCCCCCAACCAGACTGGCTCCCTACCTGGTCTGAGTACCTTTGACGTGGCGGCTACCCTCTCCCACGAGGTCCAGCTTTTTATGTGCCCCAAGCTCAAGGCCTCGACCCTTTTCCTGGACATCAAAGGAGGCTTCGATAATGTATCGGCCCCGATACTTTGCAACAGACTCGCCACTAGGGCGGTCAATCCCTACATAGTCTCGTGGATAAGGTCTTTCCTCCATGACCGCACCTGCCGCCTGGTCTTTCAGGGCGCTCCACAAACCTTCTCTCCTGTCTCGGTTGGTACCCCTAAAGGCTCCCCGATCTCCCCCCTGCTCTTCGTTATTTATGTTTCTACCCTCCACTTCTCGGTCCCCAGGGGCCTCATCCTATCCTACATGGACGACTTCGCGGTCACGGTAGCCTCGGGCTCTTACCGGAGGAATATCCAGAGACTGCAAGGCATGACCAGAGTCCTGCAGCGGAAGGCTGACAGGCTGGGCGTGTCCTTCTCGATCCCGAAGACAGAAGTCATGCACTGGGAGACCCCCTCTCAGAAGATCCCCCCACCACCAATCCCGGTCCTGCTGGACGACCTTGTCTTCCGCCCCTCTAAGCTAATACGTTGGCTCGGTTACTGGTTCGAGCCCTCCTCCACCTCAGGCATGAGAGGTACCACGTCCCACTTCGTTAGAAGGCTCAGACTAGCCCAGGGCGCCTTCGCCACCATCAAAAGACTGTCTAGACCGGGTAAGGGCCTCCCCCCCTTCCTCTGCCACCGTCTGGCAACATCCTTGATTTCCCCGATCCTCCTTTACTGTGCGGACCTTTTCTCCCCAAGTCTCACCCTCCTCGACCGCATGTCGGTCTTCTGGAGGGCTGTCCAGAGATGGGTCACGAATAGCTTCTCCTCGATACCTATCGGCACCCTCGCTTGTGAGTCAGCCCTGCCCCCCATGCCCCTTCTGATACGTCACCGCCAAAGGCTTGCAGCAATGAGGCTGGTCTGCCTCCCGCCGGAGGCCAACCCAGCAACTGCCAGGCTCCACCCCACGTTCCTGACTTCGTCCCCCTTCAGGGCCCTTGACGACCACCGTCACCACACACGAGGCCTGTCATCGGTCTATGCTCCCCTCTCATAGAAGTCCAATGTCCCCTCCCCGCCTATAAGAAAACACCTTCCGATTGATGCTATTGCTCATCGAACCCTCCCTCTTCATCCCCGTCTCCGGTCCCCTAGCGGTGGCTTCCCCCGACCTCCTCCCGCCAGCCTGTACTCCTGTTGGGGAAGGCACCCCCTCCTACAGGTCGATCAAGTTGAAAATCAGATCAGCGCTAGTCAAAGACTGGAACGACCAGTTCCCACCGCCCCCGGCCTACCCTTACGCCGTGTCCCTAACACCCCACCCTTTTATGGGGCTGGGTAGGTTCATGGTGGGAAGGATCTACCAGATGCGATCAGGCAAAAGCTACCTCGCTGCCCACCCATCGTGGTTCACTGAAGACCCCTCTCCCCTCTGCCCATTTTGCGAGGAGGATGAAGAGGACTTCACCCACGCCATCCTGTCCTGCGAGTCCCGCAGGGAACCTCGTGAGCGCCACCTCCAAGGACTCACTTCGTTAGTCATGGACAGCCCCCTCTGGTCGAACCCCTCCACTCTCAACTCCCTCGCTAGATACATAAATATCACGGCGACAGGCTTCCCACCAGGCATGCCCCCAGCAGAGTAGGATCCTCATCACCCCCCGAATGCGGACGCGTCTGCTGTACCAATCCACGGTTTCGCTCCCTGAAGAGGGCCCGACCTCTCCCCATTTTGTTTCTTTTGGTTTGCTGAGAAATTGTTTTTCGTCATGATCATGCGCTTTACTGTTTTATTTCCTTAGGGATTTGGTGTCGGCTGTCGGACAGGCTTAGGAGGATTTTATAGTTTGGTTCGAGATTTCTTTTGTTACTTGCGGGTTTTTTGAGATTAAGGTTTTGTTTATGCCATAGCTAGCGCTGCATGCAAGTTCTTGTACCATAAATAAAAAAATAAAAAAAAAAAAAAAAAAAAAAAAAAGAAAAAAAGGTAACATATGACTTCCACATCTAAGTATTCTTTAAGTACTTGGTTTATCATATCTTAAAACATTGCTGGGGCATTGACCAATCTGAATGGTATAAACTTATATTCGTAGTACCTATATCTTATTCAGAAAGCTGTTTTTCATTCATCTCATTCCTTGATCCTAATCTAGTGATAGCCATCTTTGAGGTCAAACTTGGTAAAGATCTTAGCGCCAGCTACTGGGTCTCTGAGTTCGGACATCAATGGAAGGGGATGTTTGTTGAGGATAGTAATCTTATTTAGACTTCAGTAATCCACAACTGGATGTAGTCTTCCATCAGGTTTGGGTACGAATAATATGGGTGGTCCTGCAGGGGATTGACTCTAGGTAATCTTTTTCTACTTGATCATGGTTTCTAAGTATTCTCATAATGCTATAAGCTGTTTTTCAGATAGTAGATATATCGGTCCCCAAAGGAGTATTGATCCAGGGAACAGTTTGATTTCGTAGTCACAGGTTTGTCTAGGGACTAGCTGTTCTGCTGTCTGAGCTTCTAACAAATGTTTATAATGCCAGTATTCCTTTAGTAACGATTTAAGTTCTACTGTATGTTCGTTAGTTCTGATCCATCTGATATGACATGCATTTGGATCTGATGTGACCGATTTGTCATATTTGAATATATCCACTATTCCTTTATCTTCTTCCAAACTGTTTTCGCAACTTTTCATGGTAAAAGTTCAAGTTTCTGCATCTTGTATATGTGATACTGGGTATTCATGATACCACCAACTAAAGGGAATTATCATTCCATAGTGCCCTGCTTTAGCTACTTCACACGACACTTCTGATATCTATCAGTTCTTTCCTATTTCTAAATTTATAGATAGAGTATAACTCTTCCCTCCTGAGGCTGCTGATGAGCCATCAAAGCCTAAGATATTAACTGCATTATTGTATTCAACTCTAGGAATGTGAACGTCTTCAACTAGGTCCTTATTGATAAGAAACAAGTTGGATCCCAATCTAACAAGACTTTAACTTTGTATCACTTATCATGTATATGGAAGTAAGCGATCTCCTCAGGACAGTTGTAACACTTTGGTTTCAGAGCATCTAATTCAATGTGCTTAGCCTGGATCAGTCCTCCTCAGTTCTTATATTTAGGCATGGGTGGTATTGGATATAGGTAATAAAGTGTTTGTTACTACGTCCACGTAGTTTTGACTATTGAGGTTTCCTTGGACAAACGATACGCTATTGTGCATGACCAGTTTTCGGGCTGGATAACTTCTTCCAAAATGTCAGACCAAGGCTCATAGCAGATCTTCGTGCAGCTATTCCCCATTTTACTTCCCGAGCATCCTGTTCTTGTTTTCACTGATCCTTTCCCTCAGGGTTTCAGTTATCTGTCCAGCTGCCACACAGGGGCCTTACATACCAAAGTGGTATATCCCTGCTGTACACTCTAGTCAGAAGGCAAGACAGTCCATGCGTATAATATGACTCAGCCTCATATGGTAGGTGGAACAGCCTGCATCAGTTATCCTCCTGCCGGTATTGGTATCATCAGGTAGATCTTGTATTGCTGTGTCCCAACTTCTTCGGTATAGTAACTTGCTTGCACACAAGTAGCGAAAAGCTACCAGATGACTCGTGAAACTTCATACTATTGGCTCTCAGGTCATGTGGACATGTTAACTATCTTCTCTTTTGGTCGTGACTCTTCCTATATTGATTCCTTGTGTTCGAGCTCACAAGTCCATCGTGAGGTCTCTTCACTTAGAGGCTACATGCTTTGATCTTGAAAGGAGAGACTCGTTTCGTACCACTTTGATCATTTTGAGTTTGGACTCTCATAGTTGCACATAGATAACCTGATCCCTGTCATAGTTAGTACCCAATACACCCCAGCTAAAGGGGGTTCCTGTTTCGATTCCACTTCTATATAGACACTGACTATCCAAACTCCGTCGCCGTTGGTGCCAGTGAACTAACCTAAGTTAGTTCTTTGTCATCTGCCAGTTCCCAGATCCTATTCATTCGAGCTGGTTGCTGGATAGTAGCCACTCTGCATGGTAATTTCGCCTTTACAATAGCCGATCTTGCATGATGAATTCTCATTTTTATCGATCTTGAGCTGACATCTACCGCCAATACATGGACCTCTCCCCAACATGTTTGGTAGGTGTGGTTTTTCTTTCCACTAAGTGTACAATTCTCTTCCTACCTGCGAGTGTCTATCACACTTTGCAGAATACCGGTATGAGCCTGTTCGAAGTTTTTGTGGATTGTTTTAACCACCCCTCTCATCTTCTTTTTTGGCTCTTCCAGCTCATTGTCTCTTTTCTATCTTTGTCATGCAGCTCTACCTTCCCTGAAATAAGGTTTGTTATTCCTTTATCCTTTTTGTTTAGAGTCTCATCGGTCTTCTCTTTTGACTTCATGGAGTTCTCGTGCTTTGCGTAGTTAGTCTCTTGCCAGCTCCTTTCTTGCAAGTAATGCTTCTTCAGAGTGACCAACCAGCCTTAATACTGCTTCCTATTCTTGATCTATATCATATTGTAATGCTGATATCTTGCAGACTATTTGTTTGGAAAGTTACTTTCTACTTCCTCCCACCAGGATTCCCCCATCATGCATGCTCCAATCTTGAAGTTATGTATGAACATTAAGAACAGCTCAATATTGCCTTTATACTTGACTTACTTTATGTCCCGAAGTGCTTGTCTTTTAGCTTCAACTGGGGCGAAATGTTTCATCATATCATCAAACTGCGTCTACATAGCCAACTCTGGCTGTTGGGTTTCCCTATGAAGTCCATCTATAGCCTTTCTGTACCAGATGGTATAAGGAAGGACTATATCTCCTTTAGTATGATTGAGCACATAATGGACTCGTTCCTGAGCATTGTTCCAGATATGCACATTTCTTTTAAAATAGTCGTCATATTGTATGATCTACACATATATGTCTTGACCGGGTTTCAACTCAAAGAATGGGGGCGGTTCTGATAATCGCTTAATATTTAGCACTATTGCATTGGCAAGCATCTCTGCTATACCAGACTGTTCAGGTGTTTGTCTTCGCTGACCATGGCTTGGACTTCATCTCCATCTTCCTCTGTCCTCATCATCATTGTCATCATCACTTGAGTCATTGGGGTCTCCTCCTTGTGCTCCTGTAGGGGATACATCGGTGGCTTCTATGACGTTGCCTTGCTTCCTTCGTATTGGCGGAGAATAATAATCATCATCATTCTCCTCCTTGACTGCAGGTAAGGGTATCAGTCTTAAAGCACCTTGTTCTAGTACTGTTGCTAGTACCTGATTTAACGAGGCCATTAATACTCTTATTATATTATTTGCTTCCTCACCTTGCCGATATTGTAGGGTTTTGAGTTCCTGAATCTCCTTTTAGTGAATCATCTGATCCAACCTCCAAGAATCGAATGCCAAGTTGACATCATTGCGACTGATAATTTGAGCATGGAATTCTAAGAATTCCGTGTATAGGCTGGTGACTATTTATTCCAGTATTTGGTCATAGGCTAGTGCCTCCTGGCTTTGTTGCCTAAGTATTCCATGTAACCTGGTAGTTACTTCCTCATATTCTTGTTGACACCTATCTTGGATGTCAATTTCTTCTGCTACTTCTTGTAGCATTTCCCATTGGATGTCTTTCACCTTTTGTTCTACTCCTACCAGCTGCATTAACAACACTGCGATGTCATTGTCATGTATGTCTTGACTATCGTCGATCTGTTCTTGTATCTTAAGCAACTTTCCGGTATTGTCTTAAGTAACCCAGTTCTAATATTTGAAGGCGATGTTGGCTTGGTGGAGAAATATATTGATATCTTGTCTAATTTGACCCAAGGTTATCCCTAGGCGACTAGCTGACTTAGCTTGATTTGCAGCGTGGTCTCCAGGCTTCAGGGTTGATGCCCATAATATCTGATGAGTACTAGCCATACTGGAAGATTATAGAGAGAAGGATACGATTCCTCTCCAGAATCAAGGGTCAATTGATATTGCTGGAGATTGATTACAGGGGACTGAATCATCTATTGCCATTTCATCTAGCTAGGTATCCATAGGTTCTCCCATGGTTATTCTCTTTGTAGAGTGCTGCAGTACTTCTGCCATCCTATTGAAGTGTTTATCTGATAACTTTGACCCTAACATTGTGTTGCTGGGTTCTGGGTCTGGTACCTCATGCCAATACTTTCTTTTTCCGCTAAATAGTTTGAGGAATTTGATGGACTTTAAGTGACATAATAGGTATTCTTTTGGAGATAGTATAAAAGGGTTGGGGTACTCTGATTCTGGGTTTAGAACCTTGATTTCCTTTTTTTGAAGGTTTAAAATGTACTTGTAGTACATATATGAGTTTTTAGACCCAAGCCGAGGTCTAAGCACAGGTTTGATCTTGACTAAATATGTCTATTTGCCACTTTATAGAGTACTGGATATTGCACTCAACGAAGTCTTCTGACTTGATTGAACTGCACTCGAAGTTTGGGCTGAGCTGGGTACAATATATTTGACTGAATTGATCCCATATTGGGATCCCAAAAGTGATTGTGAACCATGAAGGTTCTGGGGTTTTAATGAATTCGATTTTGAGCAGCTCTGTATCAAATATATCTACAAATCTAGGAATGTAAATAGGACAGTAAGGTGCTTCGAAAAAGTAATTGAAGCGAGAGCTGTGGGTGGAGTTTGAAGTGAACTTGTAGTTCATATAGTGAGCCTTGGTAACAGGAGAACTATCAATATACTGTTTGATGTACGTCAAACCCTACTATAACTGAGGGAGATAGGCAAAATCTTTGATCAGAGAATCTGTTGAAAAAGGATTATCTCGAAAAATAGATAAAATAAATATTTAAAGTATAAAATGATATTTTATATTGATATGATCTCTTCTCGGTTGCTTGATGATTCCTCAACAGCTGTTAGGCATATGAAAATCTGAGACAACCAAGTATACAGACCTCATGGTAGGGTAACTGCGCATAGAGGGTTGATTTACTGAATATCTAGCACCCCCCTCTGGCCCCCTTATGTAGCCTGCATGTCATTAGCGAGATTTCGCGAGTTGCATCCTGTAACTAAATTGTCACATCAATGAAGTTCACTTCAAAACACCATATAGGTTGCCACCATCTGCTCGACCACATGCCGTTCGCAGGATATATGAGAGGTGGCTTTTGGCGACATCTGGGAAGTAGAACGGAAGATATCCGCTACAGGCGCAGGGAGATAGTAGACTTCAAATCTAGGCTTCATAAACTATGAGCTGAAAGTGATGCGACATTTTCAGCAAAATACTCCAGGAGGATGTCCCAGTAGTGGAGACTATTAAGGACATACAGAATCCACTCATACCCTTCTGAGATCAGCTGTAGATTGGTAGGTCCTAGTAATGGGATACCTCTTTGGAGGCCAGCTGAACAAGGGGAAGCACACTCAGAAAGGAGGTCCTAGATAAGTCAGAGACTCTTAAGACGTTGACACGTTGGGCTCAGACTTGCAATTGACACTAGGTAGCACAGTGTGAAACTGATCACTTCATGACCAAAGAGACTACTGGAAAAATAATCAACAAGACTAAAGCAATCTAATATTCTGTGTAGACAACTAAGTTGAAGACCATTGTTTGGTATAACAAATAGCGCAGTCATCTCAACAGAGGAATACTGTTCCATAACCATAAAAAGGTGTGATAAGTTTCAGGGTCAAATAGTACTTGCACTTATAAGATTCTGGACATTTGCGTATTAAAACCCGAGTGGTACTTCTGAGGCATAGTAGTTAGAAGAAGTCTGCAAACACTCAGATGTAGAATATAATTATCGAAGTACCTCCCGAGCTTTACAGACATCATCAAGCAACGGAGAAGAGATCTTGTTAATATAAAATTGTTTACATCATACATTTTTACTTTACTAATTTTATTGCGATGAGCCTTCCTTGACAGATTATCTGATCAAAGATTTGGTCTATGTCCCTCAGTTATACTAGAGATTGGCATCCACCTATCCATATTTTGATAGTTCTCCTATTACTAAGGCTCACTATATGATCTATGAGTTCACTTCAAACTCCACCCTTTGCTCACACTTCGATTACATTTTCAAAGCAGCTTACTATCTTATTTACATTCATATATTCAAAGCAATTCTTAATACTGCGCTATTCGAAATTGAAGAAGACTTTATACAAGAATCCTCGTCGTTCACAATACCTTTCGGAATCCATAGAGGGAGCAATTCAATCACATATATCGTACCTAGCATGGTTCGAACTTTGCGCGAAGTTCAACTGAGTTGAAAGACCTCATCTAGTGGAGTACCCAGTACTCCAAAAAAAAGAAATTAGGCCCGAGGAGCCAAGGACAAACCACCCCTTTGGCATGAGCTTAGCAACCCACATATGTACTACAAGTATATCTTGAATCTCGAAAAAGGGAAATCCAGATCATGAACCCAAAATCAGATTGGCTAAACCTTTTTTCCCTACACCTGTAGAGCACCGCAGGCACTGCATACCATACATATGCTTCCTTAAGCCTTTTCAAGGATATCCTGAACTCTGGTATAAAGTACCAAGAATTACTCATCTAGGGCTATTGGAACAATTAGCCAACCTCAAGAAAGTCACAATGACTGAGATACCAGAAAACCCAAAAAGGACAATAGTGGGAGAACCGATGAACATACTGCCAGATACGACAGGAATAGAGGATTCGGCCATATGGAGTCCATCTCTAGCAATGCCGCAGAATCCTCATTTCCACCGAGGAGTTATACTTTCCTCTCATTGATTTTCCAGTGTGGCTAGTATCCACGGAATATCATGGGCATCAACACCAAAGGATGTAGAGTAAGTCTCAAATCTAGCTGAGCTGACTAGACATTTGGGAGTAATGTTGGGTCGAATTAAAAAAGATATCGATATATTACTTGACTAAGCCATTATCGCCTTCAAACATTTGAAGAGAGTCATCCAAGACAATACGTTAAAGCTACTTAAGGTATGTTGAAATTTTCTATTATTCGTTTCATAAGTATATTTCTTCTAAACAACTTGTATGTTTCTCCTTAAGTTATATTTCTGGTTTACCTATAGATCACGAACATTACTACAGCATGAGTATATATATTGTGTATTTCGTTTATATTTCATGATAACGATAGGATAATTGGATATATATTTTCTTATTGCATGTGTGGGATGTCTCGGTTATTCTCACTTATGTACTGTGACCTTTTTGGAAGGTGCATTGCATGTTAGTTTTCCGCTTAAAATCTCTCACACCATTACAAGTTATATTTATTTTATTTGGAATTTCCTTGGTAGTTTTTCGAGGTCAAACTTGTTCACACTGATGTTTTTACAAGATTTTCCCGCTTATTTCTTTTCTTCGCTTAACTATGTGCACCTGTATATATAGCTGGTTACCGCTCCGAGTGTTAGAAAGAATTTAAGGACAAGAACTACTACCAATCTGCCTTCCTACTACCATCCTCTTCGCCTAAGTGTGCCTACAGTATACCATTAATACTGTATCGTATTCTCGTACTCAAGCTATTAAGATTGTGCCGCTACATACAAAATCAATAAGGTACAACTGCAACTCGCAGAAGGACAAGATGTCCATGATAATAGCATTGCTATCTTGTTCATGCAGCTTGCAGGCATAGAACAAGAGGTTAAGGATATCTAGCAGGAAATGCTATGAGCAGTAGCAAAGAAGATAGATGCGTAAGATAAATGTCTGCAGGAATATGAAGGGGTAAGCATGAGGTTACATGGAACTCATGGGCAATAAAGCCAAGAGGCTGTAGCCTGCGACCAAATACTAGAACAAATGGTTACCAGTTTACGAACGGAATTCTGAGAATTCCGTTCACAAAGTGTCAGGTGCGAGAAGGATGTTGACCAGGCTTTAAACACGTGGAGGATGGATCAACTGGTTCATCAAAAGGAAATTTGGGATATCAGAACCTGCCAACATCGGCAGGAAGATGAAGTGAATAATACCATAAGAGCATTAATGGCCTCGTTAAACAAGGTACTACCATCAGCATTAGAACAAGGCACTTCAAGACCTGCACCCTCATTGGCAGTAGAGGAAGAGGATGATGACGACTAATACTCACCACCAATGCACAGGGAAAAGGGGAAAAGCAAAGAAGCCAGTAATATATTTCCCTCAGGGGCATAAGGAGGTGACCCAGAGGATCCAAATGATGATAATGACGATGACGAGGATAGAGGAAGGAGAAGAGTGTTAGGCGGACGCCAAATTGAAGTATATAACTGAGGGACGTAAGCCGAAATCTTTGATCATGCTCCGCTTCTGCTATTTCCCCCCCCCCCTACACTTCTACCTCATCTTCAACACCATCAGTGTCCGGTGTACCCATACATCCTTGCTATCATAAAGACCCCTAGGCCGAGGCCTCCCTGTCACGACAGGAATGGCTTCGGTTCTCCTTCCCTCCTCTGAACACTCCTCTGTGTCGGGAGTCCACCCTCACATCTGCCTCCTCCTGGAGCTCTATGAAAGATCCCCAACAGATGCGGGAATATCCAACCAACCTTTTCCCCCCATCAGTTCTACAGAGCTTGGCGACCTCTCTCCTGGGGAGGCTGTCATCCTCCCACTCCTCTCCACCTCCCTTCTGGCATCAAGGTCCATCTCGACTCAAATGAACGAACTGGCGCTCAAGTTAGCATGCCTTTTAGGACAACTTAACGAACTCTACGTCCATCGGGACAAGCCCCAATGCCCTCCTGCTCCCCCCACCTAGAACGACCCCACAGCATCGTCACTCTCGACTCTCCAGCTGTCAGTTAGAGACCTGGTGTCCCGGCTGACCACTCCTCTCCCTGAACCAACATGCCAACAGCCGCCCCTACCACAACACCCCATGCCTGCGCCGCTTGGCATCAACACACCTCGGGCGGCTCCTTTTCGAAAAGGTAAAGAAAGGGCCATGCCCCCCCCTACCAAAACCCTTGCCGATGAGCTGACACCCCACTATGAGGGTGGTGGCGACATGGACATCCCCTGCTACAGCATGAAAGACCAGAAATAGTACGGCGACCCGGCTGTGTATGCGGCGAAATTTCCTTGCTCCTGGGAGGCCCTGACCTACAGGGAAGGGAAATACCTGCCCCTCTCAGAGTTACACATTGTCCCATATCCGTTGGCTCAGTCCGGCACCTCCTCCTATGCTCAGGCCACTTCCACTGGACAGAAGAAGAAAGAGAAAGCAATCAAAGCAAAGAATGCTCCCTTGGCTGCCCAGGTAGCATCTGGCTTGGCCCCTTCAGCCTCCTCAAACAGTCCGGGGAGCCTCCCAGCCGCCGAGAGACATTTCTTCGCCCCTAGGTCCTCCCCCTTCCTGCACTTTCAGTCTAATTGTCTAGCTGCCTCCTTCCCAAACATTGCTGCCTCCATCCTTCGAGAAGCAGCCTGCACTCTACCGCTATCCTCTTCTGCTTGGGTTAACGATAGGGGAGCAGTCACCCTTCTTGCCCTCTTTCTATTTGTCCCCTCTACCACATACGCCCCCTACTATGACACGCTCACGGCTAAGTTGAACCGGTCCTTTCCGACTGGAAATGCCCCATGGCTCCTGTTCCACCCTGCCCCTAATAAGAACAGCTCGCAATACACTCCCTCCCAATTGTATACCTGCTGGAGGATGACAACAACATCTTACAGTGTCTCAGCAATACCATCTTGAACGTCAAAAACCTCCAGGTCTTCTCCGCCCACTACCTGAATCCCGATCTTGACTCCAGAATCCTCAAAAAGGCAACTTTCGTGGTAGTGACAGTTGTGCTGGAAAATGAGGCCACCATATTGGGCAACACTTACCTTTTTTCCTCTCGATACAAGATTGAGAGAGCATACTCGGCTAACAGCCTCACTCAATGCCGTAACTGTAGGGAATACAGACACCATTCTGCTAGATGCAAGATTGACCACCCAGTCTGTCCAATCTGCGTCCTCTTGCACAGAAAGCAGGTACACAGATGCCAGAACCCCATCTGCCCTAGGGGCGGTAACCTCAGAGCAGTGGTCGACTGCTGCCCAACCTCCCCTCCAATGTGTATAGTCTGCAAGGGCCAGTACCCGGATCTCACTAGAGAATGCCCATTGAGACCTCCCCCCTCTCCTTGCTGCGTGGAGTCCTCTATTCTACTGAATGAGGAAGCTATGGACATGACGAACGACTCCGGTGAAAGCCCTTCAACTGGTGCATGACCCCTCCTACCACTCTTTGATCCTGAAACACCCCACCCTAGGTGTGGTGATGCCCCCCCAACACGTCCCCCTGTCCCAGCCCCAAAACCCCAAGAAGGTGCCTCGCCGAATCCCACATGGCAGGAATCTCCCACTCCTTTCTCCCAGCCTGAGATGCTGGAAGGCGTGTAATGGTTAGTCATACCTCTCCTGTGAGTTCTGCGCTGGAGGCGGGCTCCTATAACCCAATATCGATTCTACAACACAACTGCCTGGGAAGCTGGGATGTGTTTCTTTCCCTTTTCAATTCCTTTTCTCTTTTGGATTTTCCCCCTACCCTTGTTGCTCTTCAAGACCCTCTCCTGCACAGAAACAGACCTCCATCGTTTGCCGGCTTCAAAGCCTTTTTGCCCCCCTGCCCCAATGGCGGCAAGCCAAGAGTGGCCTGCTACCTTCACTTCTCCTCCACCCAGCAGCATTCAGTTCTCCCAGTCTTTTTGCAGGCAAGGGACTAGATGGCGGTGGACTTTTATTCTTTTGTGGGTTTCTTGGATTCCTTTGTTACCAAGTTCCGGGTTGTGAACCTCTACAGCAAATGGGACAGCTCCCCCTTCCGTCGAACCATCCCACGAGAGGTTGCCTTACCTCACACTGCTACGCCGACGCTGGTCATTGGGGATATTGATATCCATCACTCCTTGATGGACCCTGGTCGCCTCTTTTCGATCTCAGACCTTGGTGCCTCCACCCCTTTGTTTGAGAAGGCTGCAGAAGAAGGTTTCTGCCTTTTGAACGCCCCTGGTACCCTTACCTACTTCCCCTTCAATCCTGAGTTACGCCCCTCAGTAATAAACCTAGCCTTTGCCAACACCTCCCTGTCCTCCAACTTCTGATCATGGGACACGCCTCTCCCCCCAACAGGATCCGACCATGTTCTGATCCTTATAACCCTGTCAAAGCCTCTGGCTTGCTCACCCCCTCCCGCTCCTGCATAGACGAAGACTGACTGGCTTTCTCTTGAGGAAGAGATTAAAGCCATGAGATTTGACCCCCCTCCCTTTCTCCCTACACCTCACACATTCTCCACCTGATTCGACATGGCTCTTGGCAGACTGAGGGTGGTGCTCAGACTCTACACCCCGGATAAGAGGCCCTCCAGCAGGTCCAAACCATGGTGGACCCCCAACCTCGCGGCACAGAGACCGGCCTTCCACTCAACGGTCTGAGTGGCATGGCAGGACCCCGTCCCCTCATCGCAGGAACAGTGCAAAGAGGCGTGGCTTCTATACCTCAAGGCCATAAAAAAGGCCTAGACCGAATATTGGAATGATTTCCAGAAAACGGCCACTCCATACACACTCTGGACTGCGAAGCTCTATGCCTTCAGCAGACCCCCAGATAGGTTCCCACAAATACCTGAGGCTGATAGCCCCACAGATATAAACAAAGCCCTTCTTTCGCATTTCTTCCCAGAGAAGCAGTCCTCAAACCCACTAGCCATTCTACGAGAGTTCTAGGATGTTCCATCGCTGTTGGCAAAGGAGATAACAATTGCCCTCCGGAACTCCTCCTCATCCTCTGCCCCCAGCCCAGACCAAATTCCGTACACTGTTTGGAACAGAGTGCACTCGATGAACTCCGATATCCTGATATCCATCATCAGCCCCCTTGTTTGGTATGGGTACCATCTCCCTTTCCTGAAGAAAGTCAACGGCATTGTGTTGGATAAGCCGAGGAAACTCTCCTACAACACGCCAGTCTCGTTTTGTATCATCGTTCTCCTGGAAACTGTCTCTAAGATTCTTGAGAGGATCATGGTAACCCATCTTTCTGCAGTTGCCCACTTCTTGAACCTCCTGTCCCCCTACCAAACTGGATTTCTCGCGGGTCTGAGTACCTTCGACGTAGCCGCAATCCTCTCTCCTATGAGGTTCAGCTTTTTATGCACCCTAAGCTCCAGGTCTCAACCCTCGTCCTCGATGTGAAGGGCAGTTTCGACAATGTCTCAGCCCCCTTACTTTGCTACAGGCTTACTACCAGGGCAATCAACCCGTACATAGTCTCGTAGATAAGGTCTTTCCTTCACAGATGCTCCTGCTACCTGGTCTTCCAGGGTGCCCCCTAAATCTTCTCCCCAGTCTCGGTTAGCACGCACCAGGGCTCTCCGATTTCCCTACTTCTGTTCATTATCTATGTCTCATCCCTTCACTTCCCGGTCCCTTGGAGCCTCATCCTCTCCTATGTGGACGACTTCGCGATCACGGTCACCTCCAGTTCGTCTCGGAGGAATTTCCTGAGATTGCAAGGTATCACCAGTATTCTTGAGGCGAAGGCTGGTAAGCTGGGAGTGGGCTTCTCGATCCCGAAGATAGAACTCATGTAATGCATGACCCCAGTGCAGAATGTCCCTCCTCCCGCAATCACAGTCTTGATAGACAGTCACCTCTTTTATCCCTCCAAGCCGATATGCTAGCTCAGATATTAGTTCAAGCCCTCAACCACCTCCTGCACTAAAGGCACCACCTCACACTTCACGAGAAAACTCGGCCTAGCCCAAAGAGCCTTCACAACGATCCAGAGACTCACCAGCCCCGGTAAGGGCCTCTCCCCCTTCCTCTGCCATCATCTGGCATCCTCCCTAATCTCCCCGATCCTCCTCTATAGAGCGGACCTCTTCTAACCAAGCCTTACCCTCCTGGACCAAATGTCTGTCTTTTGGAGAACAGTCCACAGGTGCGTGACAAACTGCTTTTCTTCAACACCAGTTGGCATCCTAGCATGTGAATTGGCTCTCCCCCCCCTCCCACAATTAGTCCTCCACCGACAACGACTGGCTGCCGTCTGACTGATGTGCCTCCACCCTGAGACCAACCTAGTGACTGCGAGGCTCCACCCGTCCTTTCCCACGTTCTCCCCCTTCTGGGCCCTGGAGGACCACCGTTACTTCACAAGGGGCCTGACGTCTATCTATGCCCCTCTCCTTTAGAAAACCCCTACCCCTTGCCTGTCACGATTTTGTGGCAGATAGTGGAAGAAGACATTTGTGGCATGAAGGAGAAGTGTCATGGTTGCGTGGCAGATAGTGGAAGAAGACATTTGTGGCAGGAAGGAGAGGTTTCACCATGACGAAGATATTCGTCATGAGGTTTTATTTGATTTACTTTTACACATATGACCTATTAAGAGGTCATGGGGGCAGCGCACGAGGCCAAGGGGCCTGCGCAGTTTGATTTACTTTCACGCACATGACCTATTAAGAGGTCAGGTGGTTTATGCACATGACCAATAATGCGGTCATATGATGTTTTTTATGAGTCACGATTATGACTCATAGTTGTTTTGATTTATAAGCAGGTTCAGTGAAGGACTGTAAAAGGAGGCCGGTAGAGCCTGGTAGCTAGTTCTTCACGCAACTACCTATTATACTTTCTTACCTATACTATTAAGAATAGATTCTATTCTACCACTTCGAGAAGTTCTATCATGATACTATTTGATTATTAACGTTCAAACAAGGAACGTAGACAACAGTCTAGGAATAATAATCAAAGTCTTGATAAAAGAGATAACAAAGCAACGACACGTAGAGGAAGAGAAGTATCGCACTATTACAAGGAGACTAACAGAGAGCTGTTGCCTGTCGCAGGATACATACTGATATCGGAGGATAAGTAGGATACCTAACACTGCCCCCCTAAATGAAAGCACCTTCTGCTAGATACAATTGCACACTGCACTCTCCTATTCATTGACACCACACCACGTTCCAGTGGCCTCGCCCAACCTTCTTCCTCATGACCAACTCCCTCTGAGAGAGGGGGTCCCATCCTACTAGCTAATCAAGGCATGAGTGAGAGTTGCATTTGCCAAGGATTGGGCCACTCAGTTCCCCCCCCACCCAACAACTAATATGCCGCAAGCCTCTCCCCCTGCTTCTTTATGGGCCTGGGAAGGTTTATAGTGGGCAGGATCCACCAGATACCCTCAGGCAAGGGTTACCTCGCTGCCCACCCCTCCTGGTTCACTGACAGCCCCTCCCCCCTCTGCCCCCACTGCTAGGAGGACGAAGAGGACTTCACTCATGCCATCTTATACTGCGAGTCTCGCAAGGAGCCTTTGGAGCGCCACCTCCGGGGGCTCAGGGACATCGGCAGGGACAGCCTACTATGGATTAACACAAATGCCCTCCACTCCCTAGCAAAGGTACCTCAATGTAACTGCCACAGGCTTTCCCTCAGGCATGCTGCCTGCATGCTGGGACCCCCTGCCTGAACCCTCTCCCCGAAGTACGGAGCTCCTGATCCATGGTTTCAGGCCCTGAAGTGCGACTCCCACCACTTGCTTTGATCAGCCCGAAGGGAGATTTTGTTTTTGTTCTTTTTGTTGGTTGATTTTATTTTTCATTATGAATTTTGTATTTTGCTGCTTTAGTTCCTTAGGATTTCGTGTTGGCTATCGGACACTTTTTTTTCTTTTTTTCTTTTTTTCTTTTTTTTTTTTTAAATCATGTATTGCTTGTTAGGTACAAGAACATACATGCAGTGTAAGCTATGGCAAAAAGAAAACCTTAATTCCAAACAAACATACAAAAGAAACCACGGGCACAAATCTCCAACGTGATGAATTCATCATATGCACCTCCAATGGTGACCTCTCAAATCAGCAAAGAAACAACATCTTCTCCCCGTACAAACAGCAAAAAAAACTAATCATCCAAGTATAAAAATCAAAGTAGAGCAGTAAAGGAGGGAAATCCCTCTTCAGGCAGGTGAGAGCGGCCTAATTGGCGGCATTGGAGGGGGGAATCCGGTTCCAGTTGTTCGGATATAATTTGCCAGCCCGATCACAGCTGGAGTTGTAGACCATATAGGTGCGGCGGGACCAACGTTGGTAACTCCATGGAGGTAGAGCGACCTCATGTCAGCCTTAGCCGAACAAGGGAGGATAGCGTACGGGAACGTCTCGTCATCTTCCTCACCAAACGTGCATTTCGAGGATGCTAGGAGTTCTTCCCAGGAGTGGTGAGCGGCGAGGTAGCTTTTTCCAGCCCTCATTTGGTGTATTCTGCCGGCTGTAAAGCGGTCAAGTCCCATGAAAGCATCTGGCCTTAACGTGGCTTTATAGGGGTAGTATCAGGGGGGTGGTGCTTGGTGGAGCCAGTCGGCGGGAAGCTTCTATCTTAGAGAGGCCTTAAGAGACTTATACGCCGAGGGGAGGGAGGGCATTATAGCCAGACCGGGTTCCAGGTTTGGGTAGGTGGGTGGGAAGGTTTTAGCCTCTGGTAGGATTGGGAGCAGGAGGTGTGCTATTGCATCTATCGGGAGGTGTTTTCTCATGGGTTGTTCAGCTTTGTACTTGCTCTAGCCCAGAGGGATGTAGTTTTGAGTCTGCCCTATGAGGAGGCCCCGATGCGTGGCCCTCCCGGGGTGGGACATGTATGAGGGGAAGTCTGGGGGGAGCCTGGCTGACGCCGGCTTGTAGGCAGGGGAGGAGCAGGCCATGGCTATCGGACACTACTAGGAGGATTGTATATTTTGGGGTGAGTTTTTCCTTTGTGCTAGTGATTTTTAACATTGAGGTTTTATTTATGCCATAGCTAGCACTGCATGCAAGTTCTTGTACCCTAAATAATGAATACATGATGATAAAAAAAGAAAAAGAAAAAAGCTGAAATCTTTGATTGGAGAATCTGCCGAGGCAAGCTCGTCTCGATAAAATAAATAATGTAAAGATTAAAGTGTAGAATAATATTATATTGATAAGATCTCTTCTCCCTTGCTTGATGATGTCTATAAGCTCAGAAAATACTGCGATATTTATATCCTGTGTCTGAGTGTTCATGGACTACTTCTAACTACTACGCCCCCGAAGTACTATCCTGGTTTTAGTACGCAAATGTCGAGAATCTTATAAGTGCGAACACCGCTTAACCTTGAAACTTATCACATCCTTTTACGGTTACGGAATAGTATTCCTCCGTTGAGATGACTGCCCTATTTGTTATACCAAACAGCGGCCTCCAACTTAGTTGTCTGCATAGACTATTATATTACTCTAGTCTAGTTGACTATCGTTCCAGTAGTCTCTTTGGTCATGAAGTGATCAAGTTCATGCTGGGCCACCTAGTGCCAATTGCAAGTCCAAGCCCAATATGTCAATGTCTTAAGGGACTCCGACTTATCTTGGTCTTTCATTCAGAGCATGCTTCCCCTTGGTCCGCCAACCTCCATAGAGGGGTCCTATTACTAGGACCAACCAACCTGCAGCTGATCTCAGAAGAGTATGGGTGGATTCGGTATACCCCTAATAGCCTCTGCTACTGGGACATCCTCCTGGAGTATTTCACCAAAAACATTGCGTCAATTTCGGCCCATAGTTTAGGAAGCCTAACTTGGAAGCCTACTATCTCAATACACCTCTGACGGACCTTTTCTGTTCCACTTCCCAGATGTCGTCAAAGGTCCCCTCTCATATATTCTGTGAACAGCATGCGGTTGGATGGATGGTGGCGACATATATGGTGTTATGAAGTGGGCTTCATTGATGTGACTTTTTAGTTATGGGATGCAACTCTCGAAATCTCACTAATGACATGCAGGCCCCATAAGGGGGCTGGAGGAGGGTGTTGGCACTCTGGAAAATTGAGGGTCTGACAGCAGTTACCCTACCGTGGGTCTGTGCACATGTCTTAGATTTCAATATGCCTAAAAAAGAGGTAGTCTAAGCTGTGGTCGGCGAGGACAAACACTAGAACAGTTTGGTATGGTAGAGATACTAGCTAACATGATGGCGCTAAATCTTAACTGACTATCAGAACCTCTCCTATTCTTTGAGGCCAAATTCACGCAAGATGAATATGTTTGGATTATACAAAGTATCGACTATTGCGAAAGAAAATATGCGAATATGGGATAATACTCGAGAATGCATTATATTTGCACTCAATCGTACTAAAAGAGACATAGTCTTTCCTTATATCATTTGGTATAAGAAGGCTATGGATGGACTTCAGAGGGAAACACAGCAGCCAGAGCTGGCTACGTGAACATATGTTGAACATGATATGATCCAATGTTTCACTCCAGCAGAAGCTGAAAGACTAGCGCTTCCAGATATAAAGCTGGTCAAATATGAAGGTAGTATCGGGCTATACCTAACTTTCATGCACAACCTAAGCATTAGACCATGAATGACAGGAGAATTCAGAAGAGAGGAAGTCGAAAACAAACTTCTAAAACAAATTATTCATGGGATATCGGCAATCAAATACGATACAGATCAAGAATGGGAAGAGACATTAAGGGAATGTGGTTGATCAGAAGAAGCACTTTTCGCTAGAGAAAAGCTTACAAGAGACTAACCACCAAATGTAAAAATAGCCTTAAAGGCCAAAAGAGAAGGCACTTGAGACTCTAAACTAAAAGGATAAAAGACAAGCGAACCTTATGTCAAAGCAGGTGGTGTCCCACTACAGAAACGAAAACGGAAGTATGAACCAGAATGGCCAAAAAAGAAGTTGGGAGGTGTGGCTAAGACAACCCATACCAACTTCGACCAGGCTCATACTGGTATTCCGCAAAGTGTTATAGACACTCAAAGGCGGGAAAAGAATTGCACACATTGTGGGAAGCAAAACCACAACTGCTGGATGTGTTGGAGAGATGCCCAGATATCAGCAGCAATGATCAGTTCAAGAATAATGAAAATAAAAATTTGTCGTGCAAGATTGGCTATTGTAAAGCTTAAATTAGTATGTAGAGATACTACCATTCAGCAACCATCCTGTACAAATAGGATCTGGAAATTGGTGGACAACCAGAAACTGACCTAGGTCAGTTCATAGGTACCAATGGCAATGGCATTTAGGTAGTCAGTGTCCAAATGGAACTGGAATTGAAATGAGAACCCCCTTTGACTGGAGTGTATTAGGTATCGACCATGACTGGGATCGGGTAGTGCATGTCTAACTACGGGAGTCGAAACTCAAAATGATCAAAGCAGTGTGAAGTAAGTGTCTTTTTTTAAGATCAAAACAAGTATGCTCTAAGTGAATGAACCCTATGAGAGACTTTCGAGCTCAAAGACTAGGAATCAATATATGAAGAGTCTTGAATGAAAGAGAAGATAGTTAACATGCTCACATGACCCAAGAGCCAACAGTACGAAGTTCCTCAGGTTGTCTGGTGGCCGCTTGCTACCTGTGTACAAGCAAGTTACTATACTAGAGAAGTTGGGACATAGCAATACAAGATCTATCTGAAAACAATAGCGAAAGGAAGACAACCGATATGGGCTATTCCACCTACCACAAGAGTCTGAGTCATATTATACGTATGTATAGTCTTGCCTTCGGGCCACAGTATGGGGCAGGGATATACGACTTTGGTATGCAAGGCCCCTCTGTGGTAGCTGGATGGATAACTGAAACCCTAAGGGAAAAGATCAGTGAAAACAGGAACCCCACGCTTGGGGAGTAAAATGGCTAGTAATCGCCCAAAAATCTGCTATGAGCATAGGTCTGGTATGTCGGGAGAAGGCATCCAGCCTGAAAACTGGTTGTATACAATTGCATATCAGTGAAACGCCGCTTAATATTTAGACCAAGATTGTTAGAGCTAAGGAGTTACTAGTTTGTCTGAGGAGACTTTAATGGTCGAAGCTATGCAGGTATAGTAAGAAACAACTTGTTACCTACACCTAATATCTATGATGCCTGAATGCAAGAACTAAGAAAACCTAATCCGCGCTAAGCACGTGGAATTAAATGCCCCAAAACCAAAACAATACAACTGTCCTGAAGGGATGGCTTACCTCCATATACACGATAAGTGCTATAAAGTTAAAGTCTTATTAGACTTGGGATCCAATATGTTCCTTATAATTAAGGACCAAGTTGAAGACCTTCGCATTCCTATAGTGGAATGTGACAATACAGTTGATATCTTAGGCTTTGATGGATCATCAGCAGCTTTAGGAGGGAAGTGCTATACCCTCCCTATAAGATTGGAAATTGGCAAGAACTGATACGTTTCTGAAGTGTCATGTGAAGTGGCTAAACTAGGTCATTATGAAATGATAATTCCTTTTAGTTGATGGTATCATGAATACCTAGTATCTTACATAGAAAATGCAGAAGATTGGACTTTCACTGCAAAATGTTGTAAAAGCTGTGTGGGAGAAGACAAAGAGATAATGGATATGTTTGAATACGATGAATCTGTCGCTTGGGATTCAAATGCTTATCATACTGGATAAATCGCAACCAGTAAGAATGCTGTGGAACTCGAAACGTTGCCGAAAGAATACTGGTATTACCAACATTTGTTTGAAGTACAGATGGCAAAAAAACTTGCACCAAGACAAATCTTCGATCATGAAATTAAGTTGATTCCAGGATCAACTCCCCCCTGAAGACCAATATATCAACTATCGGAAAAATAGCTTAAAGCCTTATGAGAATACTTGGAAAACATGATCAAATAGAGAAAGATTACCCGAAGTCAATACCTGGCTGGTGTACCGATATTGTTCATATACAAAGCCGCTGGCAGACTATGTCTAGTAGTGGATTACTGAAATCTAAACAAGATTACCATCCTCAACAAACATCCCCTTCCACTAATATCTGAACTTCGTGACTGAGTAGCTGGTGCCACGATCTTCACCAAGTTAGACCTTAAAGACGGCTACCACTTGTTTAGGATTAAGGAAGGAGATGAATAGAAAACAGCTTTCCAGATGAGATATGGGTACTACGAATATAAGGTTATGCCATTTAGATTGGTCAATGCCCTGATGATGTTTCAAGATATGATGAAGCAAGTACTTAAAGAATACTGGGATATAGGAGTTGAATGTTACCTTGACAACATCCTTATATATTCAAAGGATGAAAAGGAACACAACGAAGCAGTTAAAAGAGTTTTACAAAGTCAGTCAGACTTTCAGTTAGTGGTATTGCTAAAAAGGTGGACTTTCCATACCAAAGAAGTCGAATTTCTGGGCTACATAGTGGCGGTCGATGGGGTGTGCATGAGCACCCATAAGGTAGAATCCATAATGGTTGGGAAACCACCTAATTCGATTAAAGATGTGCAAGTCTTTATTGGATTAGCAAACTTCTACCGACAATGTATAAAAAACTTCTCGGCTATTTGCAAGCCCATAACTGAGAACTTATAAGGAAATCCGAAGGACTTTAAATGAGGAGTAGAGCAGAAAACAGCTTTTGAGAAACTAAAGTACCAATTGACTAGAGCCTCCATACTCCACCATTTTTTCCCGGAAAGAGAAACAGTAGTAGAAACCGATGCTAGTGATTTTGTACTTGGCTGCATCTTTTCTCAATATTTTGAGAAAAAACTACATCCAGTGGCATTCCATTCAAGAAAATTAAACTCAGCGGAGCGAAAATTACGAAATTCATGATAAGGAACTCCTCACAATCCTCGAAGCATTCAAAGAATAGTGACACTACCTGATTGGAATGGAGAAACTAATTACAGTCTTTGCTGATCATCAAAACCTACAATACTTTCTCACCTCAAAAGTCTGCAGTGGCTGTCATATTTGTTGAGTGCAGAAGTTAGTTGAATACAATTTTTCCGATTGTATAGCGATCAGGGACAAAAGGCAGAAAGCCTAATACATTAAGCCGATAGTTGGAGTACAATCCTAAAAAGGGAGCTACGCATCGTGAATGGAAAATTTTGAAAGTGGAAAGTTTCTTTGTATTACTGGTAGCGGGTGTAGGCAATGAAGGAGAAGACTGGGATGGAGATGAGGATTTGGATTTAGAACCTTGAAGAGGTGGAAAGGAACCCATTATTAGGGTCAAGAGATTGAGCAAGGTGGCATACCTGCTGACAAAGAGCTCAAGAATAGCAGCAGGGCATGACCTGTATGCCATAGAGGATAACATTGTCTGGAAATATGGACAAGCATTAATAATAATGGGGATACCTGTAGGGCTACTGTAACCACCTCTCGGGAGATGCGGTAATCATAGGGTTAATAGACTTTATTCTGTACCCAGTTGGTAACTAGTGAATCACAGTCTAAAGGCTTTAGCCGAGGTTGTTGAATAGACTTCGTACTGTATTGCAACTACTGAAGTCTCCAAGATATTGGGTAAATCTCGAACTAAAGATTCTTGAAGCGAGCTGAAGAGAGTAACTGTTCAACTAAGTATATTGAAAACTCTGTCTGTTGAAGTCTGCCTCTTCTAACGTGAAGAATAGCAATTCTTAAATACACTTCTTTGGCTACTGAGAGCCTTATTCTCATAATATATAAGACTTCAAAATGGTAGCCTTGAAACCAAACATAAAATATATAGAGTATCAGCTGATACTAGAAACCAAACATAAAACATATCAAGTATTAAGCCGATACTTGAAACCAAACATAAAACATATAGAGTAACAAACTCTATATCATCAGGCTAGAGGCACACCTTATTTCCTGAAACAAATTCAAAACACAAACAGTATCAACTGATACCTGAAAATCCTAAACCAGTGACCAGTACTGGTTATACCCTGAAAACAAAATAAAACCCTTATTTCAAAATATAATAAGAAAATCCCCTAATCCTCGCTCTCATAATCAGAATTCAAATAAGGATTCCGAAATCCCTTGTCAACAGAAGGTATATCTGAATAGCTCTCAAAGCCATTCTTAGTAGGAGAATAACACATAAGAATATACCCAGAAAAAACTGCAGGAAACTCATCTCCTGGCATATTATATGTCCACCATGCTTGAACTAAATCCATGGCATATTCCAACTCTTCTACTGGTTCCCAACTATTCTCACTTACTGGATATTCTTTCCAACTAACTAAAAACTGACCTTTGCCATATCATTCACTATAGTCATAAACTGCTTGAACTTCCAATTTCTGATCTTCATTGATAAGGATGGGGGCTAGTTTCACAAATGCTCATCTAGGGAACCGAAAATCATCTTTAGGGTAGTAAGGTTTGACTACCAAACAATAGAAAACTCCTTTCTTCCTTCGGTACATCCTCGCATCCATACTAATAGTATAGTTCTGTGCATGTTCATCAAATTCGAGCACTGTAAATGGGCCTCACCAGCGTGGCTGTAGTTTCCAAGATCTGGCGGATTCCGTTGCAAATTGGTCTCTAAAAACCATAATACTTTCTCCAATCTCGATAGGTTTGTGCTGATTCCTCCTCTTAGCTGCCACTTTGTTTGGTCTTGCTCTAGGCAACTGTAATGCTTGGTATGCCACATTTCTGATTTCCTAGTGTCGATTGTAGTAATCATCAGATGCGGGTACTATTATAGAGTTGACTTTATAGGTATCGAGTAGCTGGTATTCTCGTCCATATATTGCCTTGTATAGAGACATTCCGATAGTATCGGAGTGACCTGTATTGGAGTGAGCTGTCACTTCAGGAAGGGAGGTAAGCCAGTTGGTCTGGCATGTGTTAACAACATTCCTTAATGCTGTTTTCAATTCTCTAATCTTTCTTTCCACTTGTCCATTGGTCTGGTGATAGCCAGGTGTAGCGATAATGTGTTCAACTCTCATTGTCTTCAAGGTCTGTTTCCAAAACCGAGAGGTAAACTGAGGGTTAGCATCACTAACAATCAATGTAGGTATTCTATGAGGTGTAAAGATATGGTACCAGAGTAAATCCAATATCGCAATCACATTAGCATTTACTAATGTTGGTATCAGCTAGCTGAAATGGACCGCTTTATCTACTACTACCAATACTGAATTATACCCCTTTAGCTTGGTAAAACAGTCCATGAAGACAATAGCGTAACTCAAAAATATCTCGTAGGGAAATGGGAGCGAAATGGTATTGCCTATGGGCAATGTTGTCCATTCTCAATTCAATTGACATATGTTATACTGCTGGACATTGTCCTTGAAATCCTCCCTCATCTCTGGCCAATAGATGTATTCCGTTGCATACCAGAAATTTCGATCTGCACTATGCTGTCCTTTATTGTGTATTTTCCCTATCATCAGTTCTCTCAGCATTTCTGTATTCACTCTGTAACCTTTCAGAATGTATAAGCAATCTTCTCCTCCTCCTGTAGTGGTATAGAGTAGACTGTTACATATTTTGTAATGTTGTATCATTCTGTTTCATGAAGTGTTGTTGGATTCCTTCGCTAGCTGGTAGAGAGGGTCATTCCTATATCCTTTGACAATCTGTTTCCTGTAAATATTTTTCATATTATCTACTTCTTGAATGATATCTCTTTCATCCACTACTCTGTCTAATACTGTTACCTCCTCCTCCTCATCAGGTGTCTCATGAACTTTGTAGAACTCACATTTCTTCGTGAGGTAGGGAGGGTGGTTCCACTACTAGAATCTCATTCAGATATGCGAGGGGCCCTCCATAGAGAAGTTCAGTATGGAGATGCTCAGGAGACTCGGAATCGTGATATGTAGTAGGGAAGGTGTCACAGCCTAATGCTTTTTTAACCTGTTCTTTAATAGCTGGAATATCAAGGCAGGGATGCCGTAATTGAGTGTCCTTGTCATTGCGATCATCATCAGTGTTTGGTTGAGTTTTGATAGCCGGTGGGCTACTGCATGGTGATCCGGCATAGGTCCTAGTTTTAGGTTTCAATTCCTCATAGTCAGGACAGAAGAGTATGTTGCAGAATGCCCAATGCATTGATGCATGCTCAAGTTCCTCCTCACTCATACTACTGGTATAATTTCGATGATCTCCCCAATCATTTAGGGGTTCGCTATTTCTGTAATCATTTGCATTTAGCTGTGCTTGCTCCAGGCTAGAGTTGCTTCTGCATTCTGAATGAGTACTGATGTATTCAACTGTGAGGGCTTCAAATCGAGACATTTTTGTATTTGGTTGTAGGTTCTTCGCAAGACAGAAAGGATCAAATAGATGAGGAAGTAGATGAATTGTCTTCTTGTGTGGGATTGTTTGCAGTATGTAGGTAATCATCATTCTCATCATAAAGACGGGATAATGTATCTGCTAAATAGTTCTATCCACCTAGTCTGTACACTATTTTAGTGTCATATTTCCCAATGAACCCTCTCCACTGCAGTTGTTTTTTGGTAGGTGTGATGGATGTCTTGAGATAGGTTAGAGGTAGATGATCAGTAACGATGGTAAACTTGCTTCCTGCAAGTATATGGTGAAATGCCGTCAGTGTATCAACTATTGCTAGGGCTTCCTTTTGAGTTGTGCTATAATTCATTTGGGTATTAGAGAATTTCCTGCTATGAAGTGAAGCAGGTCTGGCATTCTCTGGTGTTTCTCCTTATCCTACCCATACTCCTACACCTGTGTTGGATGCATCAGTCATTAGCCATATTAGAAGTGATGAGTCATATTGTAGTGGTTTCATAACCTCGTATTTTGAAACAATTTGCTTAACATTTTCCATAGCTTGGACTTGGGTGGCCGTCCATACAAATTCTGCCATTCCAGTGAGTTCCTTTAGGGGTGATATAATGGTTGCAATGGGTGGCAAAAACTGACTGATATAGTTGACCATTACTAGAAATTCCTGTAACTGTTTCTTGGTCTGTGGCGTTGTCCATTCTTCAATCTTCGCTATTTTTTCCGGTGCTGGTAAGAGTCCCTTGTCATTGGTAACATGGCCTAAAACCTCTATGCTGGTGGCAAATAATTCTGATTTCTTCCTGCTTATATAGAATTGAGCTTCCTTTAATTTGTCGCAAATTAAGGAAATGTGTTACAAGTATTCAGCCTCTGTATCGGAGAAAATTAGTATATCATTGATATACACCTACATGAAACGTCCTAAGTAGTCAGTGAATAAATCAGACATTATGTACATCAAAGTCCCTAGAGCATTCATATCTCCTTGTAGCATAACCTTGCTGACGAAACATCCAAATAGTGTTTTGAACACGTTCTTGCTTACATCCAGTAGTTCCACTCTTGTTTGGAAATAGGCATCGCTAAGATTAATTTTGCTCCGGTATCTTGCCCTTCCTAGAGCATTTAGGATCATCATTTGGTTAGGAATATTTTCAACATCTTTAATCATTATCTCATTCCTGGCCGTAAGGCCCACTAATGGCCTCATGCGTTTCTTATCTTTCTTTTCCTGTGCAAACATTGGAGCTACCGATAAAACTACTTCTTGTGCTATAATTCCTGCTTTCTCTTTTTCCCTCAGCTATATGCTCATATCTGTTGTTCAACATGCTGGTATTGAATAGGTGGGTAATGAGCGCTACTCATTTCCTAGTTGCAAGTCTATCTTATGATTGATCTTTCTTAGGGGTGGGAAGTTCTCCAGTATTTCTTCAGAAAATACCACCGAGTGTTGGTTTATGACATGTTCTGTGCTGATCACTGCTGCTCGGATCAAGCTACTAGTAGGTGTGCAGATAATTTGAACGTTCTGCTTTAGAAACAGACTAGCTAACTTTCCACATTTGATGTGAGCTTGATGTTGTTCCAGAAAAGGCATTCCTATCAGAGTATTGTATTTCGCTAGGTTGCCAACCCACATCCTAGTTCCTGGTATGCTCAAATTTCCTGCCGATATGTTGACAGTACATTCTTTATGACCTCCAGATCATGATTCTTTCCTAGCTAGGTATATCCTGATTGGTGTCTTTAAATCCTGACAAGGAATTCCGTGTGTGGTCACAAAGGTAGTGCTGAGCAGGTTAGCTCCTATTGATCCTGTATCAAACAAGACTCTGGCTTCTTTGCTATTGATATGCATTGTTCCTTTGAGGGCATCATGAGGTTTAACATTTGTTGGTCTAGTAGCCATCGTAAGAATGTCTTCTTCTTCTTCCTCTATTTCCATACCATTGATAAACACATCTTCTGCTAGATTTTCCTACTCCGCTCTGCTAGATATGACTTCCTTCTTCACCATTACTTTGCTTTTACCTTTGCCCTTGGCGTTTTTACTGGAACAATCTCTTGCGAGATGTCCTTTACCTCTGCAGGTATAGCAAAGACCTTTTTCTTTTCATTCCTTAGGCTTACAATGAGGCTTTGTTTTTCGATTATTGTTTCGTCCATCTTGTTTAGAAGGAAATCCTTTAGCTGGTTTCTCGAACTTCTTCTTTCTATAAGCGCCAGTGCTCTTTAAGATCGCGTCCATGCTCTCTGCATTTTCTATGACTTCTGTGACAGTGTCTGTTACAGCATACTGTAATTCCGCTACCTATCATAACCTAGGATGGATGCTCTTGAAAAACTGTTAAATGAAGGCATAATCGCTTATGGTATTTGCAGGTAGGCACGATCAGAACATTAACAAATCGGTTGCTATGATTGATATCCTCTGTATCTTGCCATTATGTACTTGCATGATTTCGTGGAACTTGTGATAGGTATTGTCTTTGTGTTTCAAAGATTGGAATCTATCTCATAGAAAACCAACAAGGTCTTCACTGGTCATATATTTACAGAATTGATCAGCTGCTTGAAAGGCTATTACTTGAGCTCGTCTTTCACAATAGAGGATCCAATAGTTTCCTCCTCTGGCCTTACTTGTTCGTAGTCCATTTAGGCGTAGATATAACGGTATTGAGTTATACCATCTATCAAACGCTTCTAGTTTGAGGTCGTCTCTTTTACCCGTAAAGTTATTAGGTGAAAGCACTTTGATACTGAGTTTAGCCGTAATAATTGGATTAGGTCTTGGAGTCAGTGGTCTTGAAACCCTTGGTCCTGGGGCTTCTGGTCTCACTAGACCTGCATCAGAAGCCATGTCGTCTGATCCTTCATCGCTATCAGTTCTATCTGGATTATTGCTTGGTGGTGCTAGAAGTACTCATGTACCTGTAGGCTTTCTAGGAGATTCTGGGTACCCTCTGGCAGTAGTGGTTGGCGGTTCTGGTGGTGGTTGTGATGATTCTCCTGCTGATTGTTCAGGAGCATCTCTGGTTAACTGCTGAGTAGCTGCGTCACTTACAACATGCTCTTTTGCTGGAGTCTTCGTAAACTATCCTTTAGAATCCCTAGTACGCTGTTTGGAATTTTTCTCAGGGGTGTTGCCCTTACTTAGTCCTGGAACACCTTCTATTTTGATAACTTGCTGAAGTTAAAAAAAAGTAACCACCTCTCAGAAGATGCGGTAATTGTAGAGTTAACGGACTTTGTTCTGTACCAAGGTGGTAACTAGTGAATCAAAGTCAACAGGCTTTGCCCACGGTTGTTGAATAGACTTCTTACTGTATCACAACTACTGAAGTCTCTGAGATGTTGGGTAAATCTCAAACTAAAGATTCTTGAAGCGAGCTGAAGAGAGTAACTGTTCAACCAAGTATATTGAAAACCATGTCTGCCGAAATCTGCCTCTTCTAACGTGAAGAATAGTGGTTCTTAAATACACTTCTTAGGCTACCGAGAGCCTTATTCTCATAACATATAAGACTTCAAAATGGTAGCCTTGAAACCAAACATAAAATATATAGAGTATCAACTGATACTTGAAACCAAACATAAAATATATAGAGTATTAAACTAATACTCAAAACCAAACATAAAACATATAGAGTATCAAGCTGATACTTGAAACCAAACATAAAATATATAGAGTATCAAATCCTATATCATCAGGCTAAATGTACACCTCATTTCCTGAAACAAATTCAAAACACAAACAGTATCAACTGATACCTGGAAATTCTAAACCAGTAACCAGTACCAGTTACAGCTACTCCAAGAAACTTATGGAAGAGTTGCTCAAAGAAGCAGATTAGTGGTTCGAAACGGAATCTCTATTGGAGCAGGAGTAATCGATGTCGATTACACAGGTGTACTCAAGGTCGTACTATTTAACTATAAGGATATGGAAAGCCAGATAAGAATGGGTGATCGCATAGCTCAACTGATGGCAGAAATGATCAATACCTCAGAGATGATGGAGGTAGACAACTTGGAAGAGACTGAACGCGGGACTGAAGGATTCAGAGGCTCCAATATAGTGACAAGATCCTTGATTGTAAAAGAACAGAAACCTAGTATCAGTTACCTCATGGCATCGGCTAACGACAACAAACATTGGTACAACATTTCAGAAGTACTGAAAAAGGTTCTAATATCAAATGCCATCATCCTACAAAAATGTATGAAGCGGTTTACTCCTGAATTCCTAAGCGAGATACAGGTAGCTATCAAGAAAGACACAGTTTGGAGGTAACGGAGGGAAGGATATATTAGACTACTAGATGAAGGAAAGGGTTTCGCCAAGTATTGGAGCTTAACCGATGATCTATTATATTATAAGCAAAGACTATTTGTACCAGATAGTCAGGCACTATACATTTCGATTGCAGAAGGATGTCATGATGCAAATGTTGCAGGACATTTCGGACAAGAGAAAACCTTGGAAATTATTATACGGGACTTCTACCGGAAAGGACTTGCGAAATAGATTAATGACTATGTATGATCCTACGATGAATGCCAACACAATAAATCGCCTAGATACGCTAAGTACAGATTATTGTAACTATTGCAAATATCCTACACAGCATGGGCATCCATCTCAGCTGACTTTATCACACAACTACCAGAGGTGCAACAATGCACTCAGATAATGGGAGTAGTTGATCGATTCACCAAGATGCCACACTTCATCGGACTTGATAGGTGGACATCAAACTCTAGTATCAGTGAGAGACATAGGCCAAAGCTTTGATTGGAGAATCTGCCGAGGAAGGCTGGTCTCGATAAAATAGGTAAAGTACAGATTTATATATATAACCGATTTTATATTAGTAAGATCTCTTCTGCATTGCTTGAAAATGTCTGTAAAGTACAGGAGGCACTTCGATATTTATATCCTGCAGCTGAATGTTCGCGGACAACTTCTAACTACTATACCTCCCAAGTACCACTCTGGTTTTTAATACATGAATGTCCAGAATCTTATAAGTGCCTGCACCGTTTCACAATGAAACTTATCACACCCTTTTACGGGTATGGAATAGTATTCCTCCATTAAGATGACTGCACTATTTGTTATACTAAAAAGCGGCCTTCAACTTAGTTGTCCGTGTAGACTATCATATTACTCTAGTCTTGTTGACTATCGTTCCAGTATTCTTTTTGGTCACTAAGTAATCAGGTTCATGCTGGGCCACCTAGTGCCAATGGCAAGTCCGAGCCCAATGTGTCAGTGACTTAAGGGTCTCCGACTTATCTAGGTCTTCCTTTCTGAGTGTGCTTCCCCTTGATCCACTGGCCTCTATAGAGGGGTCCTATTACTAGGACCAACCAACATACAGCTGATCTCAGAAGGGTATGGGTGGATTCGGTATGTCCTCAATAGCCTCCGCTATTGGGACAGCCTCTTGGAGTATTTTGCCGAAAGTATTCCGTCACTTTTGGCCCATAGATTAGGAAGCCTAACCTTGAAGTCTACTATCTCAATGTGCCTATGACGGAACTCCTTTGTTCCACTTCTCAGATGTCGCCAAAGGTCCCCTCTCATATATCCTGTAAACAGCATGCGGTCAGACAGACGGCAGTAACATATATATTGTCATGAAGTGAGCTTTGTTAATATGATATTTTAGTTATAGGATGCAACTCTGGAAATCTCACTAATATTGTGCGGGCCCTATAAGGAGACCAGAGGGGGGTATTAGCTTTCCCGAAAATCAAAGCTCCATGCGCAGTTACTCTACTGTGAGGTCAGTGTACTTTGTCTTAGATTTCCATATACCTAAACAGGACTACAGACCTTGGCCACTGCCAAAGATGTCACAAGTGTGTTCATTAAAGAAGTATGGAGGCTACAGGGCCTGCCAACTGAAATCATCTGGAATATGGACTCGAAGTTTGCCGGAGAATTGTGGGAATCTCTTTGCAAAGTACAGGAAATTAAGCAAAGAATGTCAACCTTGTACCACACTTAAACTGATGGACAAAAGAAACGTATCAACTAAGTGCTAGAAGAATACCTTTGAAGCTTTGCCAACTATGATCAAGAGGACTGGTATTAGCTCTTACTACTAGCTGAACATGGATACAACAATTCTGCTACATCAGTAAAAAGAAATGCTCATGTCCTGTACGTTCTATTAGGCGGACAACAAACTCAAGTGTATAACCGAGGGACGTAGGCCAAAATCTTTGTTCGGAGAATCTGTCGAGGAAGGCTCGTCTCGATAAGAATAAAAGTAAGGTAAAGATTTATGAGGTAAACAATTTTATATTGATAAGATCTCTTCTCTATTGCTTGATGATGTCTGTAAAGCTCGGGAGGCACTTCGGTATTTATATGCCGCGTCTGAGTGTTCGCGGACTAGTTCTAACTACTATGCCTCCGAAGTACCACTCTGGTTTTAATACGCAAACGTCCAGAATCTTATAAGTGCGAACACCGTTTGACCCTGAAACTTATCACACCCTCTCGCGGACTCGGAATAGTATTCCTCCGTTGAGATGACTGCGCTACTTGTTATGCCAAACAGCCGTCTCCAACTTGGATGTCTGCATAGACTTTTATATGACTTTAGTCTTGTTGACTATCGTCCAGTCGTCTCTTCAGTCATGAAGTGATCAGGTTCATGCCGGGCCACCTAGTGCCAATCGCAAGTCCGAGCCCGACGTGTCAACGTCTTAAGGGTCTCCGACTTATCTAGGTCTTCCTTTCTGAGCATGCTTCCCCTTGGTCCGCCAACCTCCGTAGAGGGGTCCTATTACTAGGACCAACCAACCTACAGCTGATCTCAGAAGGGTATGGGTGGATTCGGTATACCCCTAATAGCTTTCACTATTGGGATATCCTCCTAGAGTAGTTCTCCGAAAACGTCCTGTCACTTTTGGCCCATCGTTTAGGAAGCCCAACTTTGAAGACTACTATCTCAATGCGCCTCCAACGGATTTCCTCCGTTCCACTTCCCAGATGTCGCCAAAGGTCCCCTCTCATATGTCCTGCGAATAGCATGCGGTCGGACGGACGGCGGCAACGTATATGGTATTATGAAGCGGGTTCAGTGATGTGACATTTTAGTTATGGGACGCAACTCTTGAAATCTCGCTAATGACATGCGGGCCCCATAAGGGGGCCCGAGGCGGGTGTTAGCACTCCGGTAATTTGAAGGTCTGTGCGCAGTTACCCTACCATGGGTCTGTGCACATGTCTCAGATTTCCATATGCCTAACATGAGCTCCCTCTTTCCAGGCTTCGCCTCGAATGCATTTATAACCATTTTATAATTTCTTCTAAATACATTTTAAGACTCAGTGTGGTCAAGGTAAAAAACCTTCCGCGTTTACTTGGCCACGGTAGGAAAACCTTTTCCTCACTATCTTACTTCTACCCTTCCTGGCATGTCCGGATTTTCATTATGAAAATTCTGCACAACTTCCTCCGCATTTTCCCTACCGGTAGCAGGCTCCCATGTGTTCTCATCTTCCGAACACCCTTGCCACTTAACGAAGTACCACAGTTCCTGCTTCTCTTGATAGCGGCCGGGTACAAATTTCCTGTGAGAACGAATTTCGCTTCCTACGATTTTTTCAACCTCCCATTGCAGATCGCCGTCAATATCCTCCGGCTCTCTAGGGGGTTGTTGGCGATTGCCATGAACTGACTCGCGGTAGGGTTCCAATAGTACGACATGGAATATGGGATGAATGTTCCATCGATTGGATATGTTGAGCTTGAATGCTCTGGATCCGCGTCTTTGCATAATTTGAAAGGGGCCGTATAGCTTCGGACTTAGCTTCTTGGATTTCCGTCGGGTGCAGATGTCTTTGGCGTTTAACATTACTTTGTCCCAGATCTTGAAGTCTGGCTGTTGTTGAGCTTTCCGGTCATAATATTTCGACATCAATTCTCGTGTCTTTTCTAGTGACCTTCTTGCTTGTTCATGTATCGTCTTAATCCAGTTTGCATAAAGTGTTGCTCCTGGATTTTGAGCTTGGCGCTCCTTCATCCACTCTGTCTGTGGATGGAATCCGTAGTTCACACAGAATGGTGACATCCGGTGAGCGTTGGTTGTGGAGTTGTTATAGGCATGTTCAGCTAGTGGTAGTAGCTGATACCAGTCATCCTGATCGTAATTGACAAAACTTTGAAGGTAACCTTCCAGGACTTGGTTGGTACGTGCGGTTTGTCCGTCAGTCTGAGGGTGGTATGCCATTGACATTCTTCGCTTAATTTCCAGTGCCTTGCAAAGGGATTCCCAAAATTCTCCTGCAAACTTTGAGTCCATGTCCGCGACGATTTCGGTTGGTAGGCCGTGTAGCCTCCATACTTCTTTCAGGAATGCATTTGCGACATCCTTGGCCGTAGCCGAGGTCTGAAGTCTGATGAAATGTGCCATCTTCGTGAATCGATCGACTACAACTATTATCTGAGTGCATCCTTGCGACTCTGGTAGTTGTGTAATGAAATCCACTGCGATGGATGCCCATGCTGTGTAGGGTATTTGCAGTGGTTGCAATAATCCGTACTTAGCGTGTTTAGGCGATTTGTTATGTTGGCATTCATCGCAGGATCGTATGTAGTCGTTAACCCATGCCGCAAGTCCTTTTCAGTAAAAGTCTCGCATGATTATTTCCAAAGTCTTTTCTTGTCCGCAATGTCCTGCAACCTTTGCATCGTGACATCCTTCTGCAATCTTAGTATATAGCGCCTGACTATCTGGTACAAACAGTATTTGCTTATAATATAGTAGATCGTCGGTTAAGGTCCAGTCTTTGGGAAAATCTTTTCCTTCTTCTCGTTACTTATTGAGTTCTTCTTTCTGTTGCCTCCAAACGGCATCTGTCCTGATAGCTGCCTGTATCTCGTTCAAGAATTCAGGATTGAATTGCTTCATACCTTTCTGCAGGATAATAGGATTTGACATTAGAACTTTTTCGGGTACTTCTGAAATATCGTACCAATTTTCATTGTCTTTAGCCGATGCCTGTAGGTAGCTGATGCTAGGTTCCTGTTCCTTGATGATCAAGGATCTTGTCGCTATATCGGTGCTTCCGAATCCTGCGGTTCCTTGCTCTATTTCTTCCAAGTCGTCGACTTCAATCATGTCCGAGGTGTTGACCTTTTCTACCACTAATTGCGCTATGCGATCACCCATTCTTATTTGGCAGTCCACATCTTTATGGTTGAAAAGTACGACTTTGAGTTCGCCGGTGTAATCAGCGTCGATTACTCCTGCGCCAGTAGAGATTCCGCTTCGGACCGCTAATCCACTACTTGGGGCAACTCTTCCATAAGTTCCTTCAGGTAGCCACATGGGTATACCCGTCCTTATTAATGCTTGTCCATATTTGGGACAATATCATCCTCTATAGCGTACAGGTCATGTCCTGCCGCCATTTTTGAGCCTTTTGTTGGCAGGTATGCCTTCTTGCTCAATCTTTTGACCCTAATAACGGGTGCCTTTCTACCTCTTCGAGGTTCCAAATCCAAATCTTTATCTCCATCCCAGTCTTCTCCTTCATCGCCTACCCTCGCTACTAGCCCGGCCAAGAGATTTTCTTCCTTTAAAATTTTCTGTTTGCGATGCGTAGCTCCCACCTTAGGACGGTACTCCGGCCGTCTGCTTAGTGCGTCAGGTTTTCCACCCTTTTTCCCTGGTCGGTATACAATGCGAAAATAGTATTCTACCAACTTCTGAGCCCATCGAATTTGACGGCCACTCCAGACCTTTGAGGTGAGGAAGTATTGTAGGTTCTGAGGGTCGGTAAAGACTGTGATCGGTTTCTCTGTTCCGATCAAGTAGTGTCTCCATTCTTTAAAAGCTTCTAGGATCGCAAGAAGTTCCTTATCATGAATTTCATAATTGCGCTCCGCCGAGTTTAATTTTCTGGAATCGAAAGCTACTGGATGTAATCTTTTCTCAAAGTATTGAGAAAGGACGCAGCCGAGAGCAAAATCGCTAGCATCTGTTTCTACCACCGTTTCTCTTTCTAGGAAAAAGTGGTGGAGTATGGGGGCTGTGGTGAATCAGTGCTTTAGCTCTTCGAAAGCAGTATTTTGTTCGATCCCCCATTTAAAATTCTTCGGATTTCCTTGTAGTGTCTCGGTTATTGGCTTGCAAATAGCTGAGAAGTTTTTTATAAATCGTCGGTAGAAGTTAGCAAACCCCATAAAGACTTGTCCTTCTCTAACCGACTTAGGCGCTTTCCAGACCATTATGGATTCCACTTTTCGGGTGCTTATGGACACCCCATCGACCGCCACCATATAGCCGAGGAATTCCACCTCCATAGCATGGATAGTTGATTTCTTTAGCGATACTGCTAACTGAAAGTCTGATAGACTTTGTAAAACTTTCTTAATGGCTTCGATGTGTTCCTTTTCATCCTTGGAGTAGATAAGAATATCATCAAGGTAACACACAACTCCGACGTCCAAGTATTCCTGTAGGACTTGGTTCATCATATCTTGGAAGGTTGCCAGAGCGTTGACGAATCCAAAAGGCATAACCTTATATTCGTAGTGTCCATATCTCGTACGGAACGTTGTCTTCCATTCATCTCCTTCTTTTATCCTAATTAGGTGGTAGCTGTCCTTAAGGTCTAACTTGGTGAAGATCTTTGTGTCGGCTACTCTATCTCTAAGTTCAGACATTAGTGGAAGGGGATGTTTGTTGAGGATAGTAATTTTATTTAGATTCCGATAATCCACAACTAGACGGAGTCTACCCTCTGGTTTGGGTACGAATAATATAGGTGCGCCTGCTGGCGATTGGCTCCATGTGATTTTTCCTTGCTTGATCATCGCCTCCAAGTATTCTCATGAAGCCTTTAGCTGTTTCTCGGACAGTGGATATATCGGCCCCCAGGAGGGGTTGATCCTGGAATCAGTTTGATTTCGTGATCGAATGTTCGCCTTGGAGCTAATTTTTCCGCCATCTGGGCTTCAAACAAATCTTTGTAATTCCAGTATTCTTTCGGTAATAATTCGAGTTCCACCGTATTCTCGATGGCTCCTATTCTTCCGATGCAGCAGGCATTAGGATCCCAAGCGACGGATTCGTCATATTCGAACATATCCGCTATTCCTTCATCTTCTTCCACACAGTTTTCACAACATTTTGCAGAAAAGGTCCAGTTTTCTGCATCTTCTATGTGAGACACTGGGTGTTCACGATGCCACCAACCAAAAGGAATTATCATTCCATAGTGACCTGCTTTAGCCACTTCACACGACACTTCAGAGATGTGTTGGTTTTTTCCAATTTCCAATTTTATTGGGAAAGTGTAACACTTCCCTCCAGAGGCGGCTAACAATCCGTCAAAGCCTAAGATATCAACTGCATTGTCACGTTCCACAGAGGGAACGCGAAGGTCTTCAACTAGCTCCTTATTGATAAGGAACACGTTGGATCCTGAGTCTAATAAGACTTTAACTTTGTATCACTTATCGTGTATATGGAGGTAAGCGATCCCCTCCGGACAGTTGTATCGTTTTGGTTTTGGAGCGCTTAGTTCCATGCGCTTAGCGCAGATAAGACTTTCTTGGTTCTTTCGCTTAGGCATCGTTGGTGAGGGGTGTACATAACAAGATGTTTGTTACTACGCCCGCGTAGTTTCGACCATTGAGGTCTCCTCAGAAAAACTAGTAATTCTTTAGCTCTCACAATCTGGGTCTGCATACTAAGGCGGCGTTTCACCGATACGCTATTGCGCAAGACTAGTTTTCAGGCTGGATGCCTTCTCCCAACACACCAGTCCTAGGCTCATAGCAGATTTTTGGGCGGTTATTAACCATTTTACTCCCCTGGTGTGAGGTTCCCGCTTTCAGCGAGTCCTTTCCCTCAGGATTTCGGTTATCCGTCCAGCTCCCTCCCAGGGGCCTTGCGCACCAAAGTGCTACATTCCTATCCCACACTCTGGCTAGAAGGCAAGATAGTACATACGTATATTACGACTCAGACTCGTGTGGTAGGTGGAACGGCTCGCGTCGGTTGTCCTCCTGTCGTGTATTGTTATCAGGTAGATCTTGCATTGCTATGTCCCAACTTCTTCGGTATAGTAACTTGCTTGCACAGGGGTAGCAGGCAACCACCAGGTGACTCGAGGAACTTCGTACTGTTGGCTCCTGGGCCATGTGGGTAAGTTAACTATCCTCTCTTTCGTTCAAGACTCTCCATATATTGGTTCTTGTGTTTGAGCTTGTAAGTCCCTCGTGGGGTCCCTTCACTTAGAGCCTACTTGCGTTGATCCTGAAAGGAGAGACTTGCTTCGCGCCGCTTGGATCATTTTGAGATTTCGACTCCCATAGTTGCACAGGGAGTACCCGATCCCCGTCGTGGTCGGTACCCAATACACCCCAGCGAAAGGGGGTTCCCATTTCGATTCCAGTTCCCTTATGATACTGAATACCCAACCCCTGTCGCCGTTGGTGCCAATGAACTGACCTAGGTCAGTTCTTCGCCGCCTGCCAGTTCCCAGATTTTATTCACTCGGGCTGGGTGCTGAACAGTTGCGACTTTGCGAGCTAATTTAGGCTTTGCAATAGCCGATCTTGCTCGCCTAATTCCCATTTCTATTGGTCTTGAGCTGACCGTTGCTGCCGATATCTGGGCGTTTCCCCAACACGTCTGATAGGTGTGGTTTTTCTTTCCACAACGCGTGTAATCTCCTTCTTTCCTCCCAGTGTCTATCAGACTCTGCGGGATACCGGTATGGGCCTGGGCGAAGTTTGTGTGGGTGGTCTTTGTCGCACCTCCCAACCTTTTCCTTGGCGCCTCTGGTTCCTGGTCCCTTTTCCTTTTGCGTGGTGGGGCTCCACCTCCCTTGACATAAGGTTTAGTATCCCTTTGTCGCTTTGGTTTAGAGTCCCGTTGGTCTTCTCTTTTGACCTCTTGGACTATTTCGGGCCTCGACGGTTGATTTCGCCCAATTTTCTTTCTGGCTAGCAGTCCTTCTTCTGACCGTCCACATAGCCTTAGTGCCTCTTCCCATTCTTGATCCGTTGTATATTGCAGGGCCGACAACCTGCGGACAATCTGTTCAGGAAGTTTGTCTTCGACTACCTCTCTCCAGGATTCCCCGGTCATGCGTGCACGAATGTTATGGTTGTCCATGACTGTCAGATAGCGTTCAATACTGCCGTCGTACGTGACCAGTTTCATTGCTCGAAGAGCTAGTCTTTCGGCTTCTACCGGGGCGAATCGCTTGATCATATCATGTTCAACGCAAGTTCACGTCACCAGCTCTGGCTGCTGGATTTCCCCTTGAAGTCCGTCCATAGCCTTCCAGTACCATATGGTATATGGAAGGACTATGTCTCCTTTCGTATTGCTGAGCGCATATATATGAGACGTTCCCGGGCGTCATCCCAAATTCGCAGATTTCTTTCGAAATAGTTGGTGCATTGCAAGATCCACACATATATATCTTTTGCGGGTCTGTCTTCAAAGAATGGGGGTGGCTCTGATGGTCGCTTAATGTTTAGCGCTATCGCGTTGGCAAGTGTCTCTGCCATGCTGGGCTGCCCTGGTGATTGTCCTTGCCCGCATCTGCTAGGACTTCCTCTCCGTCTTCCTCTCTCCTCATCATCATCGTCATCGTCATTAGGATCCCCTGGGTTACCTCCTTGGGCACCTGAGGGGGATGCATCAGCGGCTTCTCTGTCTTTTCCCTTTTCCCTGTGTGTAGGTAGAGCGTAGTACTCCTCGTCGTCAGTTTCTTGGACTGCGGGTAAGGGTGCGGGTCCTGCAGCTTCGGAACTTGGTGCGGTAGCCAACATTCTGTTTATCGACTGTGTCAATACTTCCAGAGTATTGTTAGTCTTATTATTTTGCCGCTGCTGCTGGCCCTGATATCGGCGGTTTTCCGCCTGGCAGGTAGTCTGATCTAGACGTATCTGTCCTAGGGTACGGTTAACCTCCCTTTCACGCGTAGCGCATTGGGCGTGGAATTCTCTGAATTCCGCCCGTACACTGAGGACCATTTGTTCCAAAGTCTGATCTCGGGCTAATGCTGCTTGGCTTTCTAGCCCCAGATTTCCATGTAACCTTGTGGTTACCTCTTCATGTTCCTGTTGACGCCTTTCAGGCACGTCAATTTTCTTTGCGACTTCTCGCAACATTTCTTCTTGTATCCCCTTGACTTCCCTTTCCACGCCTGCCAGCTGCATCGACAAGATTGCAATATCGTTATCATGGACATCTTGCCCGTCAGCGATTTGCTGTTGAACCTTAATTAATTTTAAGGTATTATCTTGTGTGGCTCCCTTCAAATGTTTGAAGGCGATGTTGGCTTGGTCGAGCGAGGTATCTATGTCCTGCCTTATTCGACCTAAAGTTATCCCAAGACGGGCAGCCAATTTAGGCAAGTTCGCAGCATGGTCTCCTCCGGGTTTGGGCGTGGGGACCCGTGATATCCTATGAGTGCTTGCGGCACTTGAGGATCGGTGAGAAGGTATATTTCCTCTCCGAAATGCAGGTTCATGAGGTGTTGATGGAGAGGGACTCCATATAGCCAAATCATCAGTTTTTTCCGTCGTATCTGGGCGGGTGTCCATTGGGTCTCCCGCCATTATTCTCTTCCTCGGGTCCTGAGGCATCTCAGCCATTGTGATGCTTTCCAGGTATGCTAATTGTTCTAATAGCCCTGGATGAGTGATTACTGGCACTTCGTACCAGAGTTCTCGATATCCTCTAAAAGGTTTAAGGAATCGTATGTAAGGTATCCAACACTTGAGATACTCTAGAGGTGTAGGTATAAAAGGATTCGTTTGGTCCGACTCCGGACTTAAAACCTGAATCTCCTTTTTTCGAGGTTTAGGATGTACTTATAGTACATACAAGAGTTTTATCAGGCCCAAGCTGAGGGGATGACTGGCCCCCGGATGATTGTTCTGGGGCTTTACTTTTTCTTTTCTTCTGTCTTTAAAGAGCACTGGGTGCTCCAGTCGACGAAATTTTCGGACTCGGTTGAGTTCCGCTCAAAATCCGAACCGTGCCAGGTACGATATATGCTATTGGATTGATCCCTCGTTGGGATCCCGAAAGGTATTGTGAACCACGCGGGTTCTTGCGTGGATTCTTCTTCGATCTTGAATAGCTTACTATCGAAGACTTCTTTCGAATGTTTGAATATAGATAGGATAGTGAGGTGCTTCGAAAATGTAATCGAAGTCTGAGGTGAGGGGGGAGTTTGAAGTGAACTCGTAGTTCATATAGTGAACCTTGTTAACAGGAGAACTATCAATATACTGTTAGGCGGATGCCAAACTCAAGTATATAACCAAGGGACGTAGGCCAAAATCTTTGTTCGGAGAATCTGTCGAGGAAGGCTCATCTCGATAAGAATAAAAGTAAGGTAAAGATTTATGCGGTAAACAATTTTATATTGATAAGATCTCTTCTCTGTTGCTTGATGATGTCTGTAAAGCTCGCGAGGCACTTCGATATTTATATCCCGGGTCTGAGTGTTCGCGGACTACTTCTAACTACTATGCCTCCAAAGTACCACTCTGGTTTTAATACGCAAACGTCCAGAATCTTATAAGTGCGAATACCGTTGGACCCTGAAACTTATGACAACCTCTCGCGGACTCGGAATAGTATTCCTCCGTTGAGATGACTGCGCTACTTGTTATGCTAAACAGCCGTCTCCAACTTAGATGTCTGCATAGACTTTTATATGACTTTAGTCTTGTTGACTATCGTCCAGTCGTCTCTTCAGTCATGAAGTGATCAGGTTCATGCCAGGCCACCTAGTGTCAATCGCAAGTCCGAGCCCGACGTGTCAGCGTCTTAAAGGTCTCCGACTTATCTAGGTCTTCCTTTCTGAGCATGCTTCGCCTTGGTCTGCCGGCCTCCGTAGAGGGGTCCTATTACTAGTACCAACCAACCTACAGCTGATCTCAGAAGGGTATGGGTGGATTCAGTGTACCCCTAATAGCTTTCACTATTGGGATATCCTCCTAGAGTATTTCTCCGAAAACGTCCTGTCACTTTTGGCCCATAGTTTAGGAAGCCCAACTTTGAAGCCTACTATCTCAATGCGCCTCCCACGGATTTCCTCCGTTCCACTTCCAAGATGTCGCCAAAGGTCCCCTCTCATATGTCCTGCGAATAGCATGCGGTCGGACGGACGGCGGCAACGTATATGGTATTATGAAGTGGGTTCAGTGATGTGACATTTTAGTTATGGGACACAACTCTTGAAATCTCGCTAATGACATGCGGGCCCCATAAGGGGGCCGGAGGGGGATGTTGGCACTCCGGTAATTTGAAGGTCTGTGCGCAGTTACCCTACCATGGGTCTGTGCACATGTCTTGGATTTCCATATGCCTAACACGTTCTGTGCGTCAGATGCACAGAATGCCGCAACTTGAATCGCGATGCAGGATGCTGGCACGCATGGCAACTGGTGTCAGGATGCAGCCACCAAGCCCTGGATGCACAGGATGCAACCAGACGTAGCAACCAAATACACAGGATGCAACCAGATGTCACCAGCAAAGGTGCAGGATGTCTCCTGACTTCGCACTGGCATCTGGAGAGATCTACAAGGCTTCCTGATTTATCCGACTCGGACACAAGAGTGGAACCCACACTACTAGGGACTTGGATCACGAAAACTGTTTATACTAAAATTGTTTTTATTATTAAAGCTAATATACAGAAGCAGTGAGTACAACAATACTAGAAAAGACCACTTCTATAACAGCCTGTAACTATATGAATATTGGCGTCGAGTAGACCTTCCTTGCACTATTGGAAAGCTGGCATTGGGTAGGTCTAGGTACCAAAGCATTGAATACTGTGTCCAAAGAGCTCTGAAGGAATCAGGCATCAAAGTCAGTACTTAGTCAAACTCTCGCTAGGGAATACCACTTCTATAATAGCCTATAACTCCATGAATATTGGCGTCGAGTAGACGTTCATTGCACTATGGGAAGGCTGGCATCGAGTAGGTCTAGGTGCCAAACCATTGAATGCTGCGTCCAAAGGGCTCTGAAGGAGTCTGGTGTCAAAGTCCGCACTTAGCTATAGCCTCACCAGGAAATACCACTTCCATAACAACCTATAACTTTATGGATATTGGTGTCGAGTAGATGTCCCTTGCACTGTTGAGAGGCTGGCGTCGTGTAGGCCTAGATGTCAAAGCATTGAATGCTGCATCTAAAGGACTCCGAAGGAATCTGGTATCAAAGTCAGCACTCAACTATAGCCTTGCCAGAAAATAACACTTCCATAATCGCCTGTAGCTCCATGAATATTGGCGTTGAGTAGACGTTACTTGCACCGTTGGAAAGCTAGCGTCGAGTAGGTTTAGGTGCCAAACCATTGAATGCTGCATCCAAAGGGCTCTGTAGGAATCTGGTGTCAAAGTCAGCACTTAGTAATAGCCTCACCAGGAAATACCACTTCCATAACAACCTATAACATTATAGATATTGGCATCAAGTAGACGTCCCTTGCGCTGTTGGAAAGCTGTCGTCGAGTAGGTCTAGGTGCCAAAGCACTGAATGCTGCGTCCAAAGGACCCTGATGGGATCTGGCGTCAATGTCAGCGCTTAGCTATAGCCTTGCCAGGAAACACCACTTCCATAATAGGCTCTAGCTCCATGGATATTGGCGTCGAGTAGACCTTCCTTGCACCATTGGAAAGCTGGCATCAAGTAGGCCTGGGTGCCAAAGCATTGAATGCTGTGTCCTAAGGACCCTGAAGGTATCTGGCATCAAAGTCAGCCCTTAACTATCGCTTCACTAGGAAATACTACTTCTGTAATAGCCTGTAACTCCATGGATATTGGTGTCGAGTAGACGTTCCTTACACCATTGGAAAGCTGGTATCGGGTAGGACTATGTGCCAAAGCATTAAAGACTGCGTCGAAAGGGCTCTGAAGGGATCTGGCGTCAAAGTCAGTACTTAGTCAAAACCTCGCAAGGGAATACCACCTTTATGACAGCCTGTAACTCCATGGTTAGTAGCATCAAGTAGACGCTCTTTGCACCGTTGGAGCGCTGGCATCGAGTAAGTCTAGGCACCAAAGTATCACATGCTGCATCCAAAGGACCCTGAAGGAATCTGGCATCAAAGTCAGGACTTAGTCAAAACCTTGCTAGGGAATACTACCTTTATAACAGCCTGTAACCCCATGGTTATTGGCGTCAAGTAGACGTCCATTGCACCGTTGGAAGGCTGGCGTTGGGTACATCCAGGCACTAAAGTAACGTGTGCTGTATCCAAAGGACCCTGAAGGAATCTGGTGTCAAAGTCAGTACTTAGTCAAAACCTCGCCAGGGAATACCACCTTAATAACAGCCTGTAACTCCATGGATATTGGCATCAGGTAGGTGTCCTTTGCACCATTGGAACGCCAGCGTCGAGTAGGTTTGGGTGCCAAGGTATCGCGTGCTGTACCCAAAGGACTGTGAAGGAACCTCACATCAAAGTCAGTACTTAAACAAAGACTCGCCAGGCTGTAACTCCATGGATATTGGTGTCAAGTAGACGTCCTTTGCACCGTTGGAAAGCTGACGTCGAGTACGTCTAGGTGCCAAAGCATTGCATTCTCCGGCCAAAGGGCTCTGAAGGAACCTGGCGTCAAAGTTAGCCCTTAGCTGTTAGTGAAGGTAAGGGAAGATGTTGTATGGTTACCAGGCCGGTGCCACTGGCAGGAAAATGATCCACACCTGGCCCGCCAGGGTCAGGCTCAGGCTACTACCAGTAGAACTCTATCACTTGGTTTTCCAGTCAGAACTTGGAGCATTTTCGCTCAACAATTCTTCTTGAACCTAAAATAGATTTCCTGCCGTGTCTCATATTTTTGCTCCTACATAAAGGTTAGCTCGGTTGCTGAGAGGCTGGTTCTAGTACTTACCAGGGCTCGCATACTAGTAGTACCTAATCCTTGTTTTTCTAGTCATTCATGTATTACCCCTGGGTGAGAGTAACCAGATCCAGATCTGGGACTTGCCAAGTCCGGCTCCTTATCTAGGATGTCTTCCTGATGCCCCAGACATCCCCTGTTACTACAGGATACCCCAGACATCCCATATTACCACTAGACGCCCCTGACATCTCATGTTACTACCAGATGTAGGTAGCATCCATGGTACTCACTGGACGCACCTGACGTACATGGGACGCACATTGAATCTCCTGATGTACAGGATACACAGGACGCAATTGACAACTACCAGCTGTCCGGACGTGACACCTGCACATCTGACAAAGCTTCTTTTTTTTTGCTGATGTACCAATGCTTATGGGATGTCGTCATTCTATACGAACTATAGATTCAATCCTCAGACAGAGTAGATAAAGGAATGAGAAGCTCAAAATCTAAGAGCAACACTTGATGCAAACTGGATTAAGGTAATACAGGCACAAGTAAGAGGGTCATTTGAAAAAACATGACAAGGAATGTCAAAATACTATGACCGGAAAGCTAGACATCAGCCAGACTTCAAAATAGGGGACAAAGTAATATTAAATGCAAAAAGTATTTGCAGCAGACAGAAATCAAAGAAGCTAAGTCCAAAACTTTATGGTCCCTTTCAAATCATGAAAAAATGAGCATCACAAGCCTTCATGCTCAATATATCCCATCGTTGCGATATTCATCCCATATTCCCTGTAGAATGACTGGAACCCTACGGTGAATCAGTTCATGATGATCGTCAACAACTCCGGAGAGAATCAGAGGACATTCATGGAGATCTACAATGGGAGGTTGAGAAAATAGTAAGAAGCTAGATATACTCTTACAGAAAACGAGTACGCGGCCACTATCAAGAAAAGCAGGAGCTATGGTACTTCATCAAATGGCACAGGTTTTCTGAAAATGAGAACACATAGGAGTCTGCTACCGGTATGGAAAATGTGGAAGAAGTTGTGTAGAATTTTCATAATGAAAATTCGGACATGCTAGGAAGGGCAGAAGTAAGATAGTGAGGAAAAGGTTTTCCTACTGTGGCCAAGCAAATGTAAAGGGTTTTTTATCCTGACTACGCTGAGTCTTAAAATGTATTTAGAAGTTATTATAAAAAGTTATACAGCATTTGAAGTGAAGCCTAATAGGAGGGAGATCATATTGGGTATACAGAAATCGGAGACAAGCAAGTATACAGACCTCATGGTAGGGTAACTGTGCATAAACCCTGGATTTACTGAAGAGTCAGCACCCTCCTCTGGCCCCCTTATATGGCCCGCCCATCATTAGCGAGATTTAGCGGGTTGTGTCCTGTAACTAAAATATCACATCACTGAAGCCCAGTTCATAACACCTTATATGTGGCTGCCGTCAGCCCAACTGTATGATGCTTACTGGGTATATATGGAGGTGGACCTTTGGCAACATCTGGGAAGTGGAACGGAAGAAATCTGTCAAGGGTGCATTGAGACAACAGGCTTCAAAGGTAGGCTTCCTAAACTATGAGCCAAATGTGACCAGATATTTTTGGCGAAATGCTCCACAAGGATGTCCCAGTATTGGAGACTATTAAGGACATATCAAATCCACTCATACTCTTTCGAGATCAGCTGTAGATTGGTTGATCCTAGTAATAGGATCCCTCTACAGAGGCTGGCAGACCAAGGGGAAGCACACTCAGAATGGAAGACCTAGATAAGTTAGAGACCCTTAAGATGTTGACATGTTGAGCTCAGACTCACAATTGGCACTAGATGGCTCCAGCATGAAACTAATCACTTCATGACTAAAGAGACTACTGGAATGACAGTCAACAAGACTAAAGTAATCTAATAGTCTATGTGGACAACTAAGTTGAAGACTCTTGTTTGGTATAACAAATAGGGCAGTCATCTCAATGGAGGAATACTATTCCGTAACTGTAAAAGTGTGTGATAAGTTTCAGGGTCAAATGGTACTTGCACTTATAAGATTCTGGATGTTTGTGTTTTAAAACCAAAGTGGTACTCCTGAGGCATAGTAGTTAGAAGTAGTCTGTGAACACTCAAACATGGGATATAAATATCGAAGTGCCTTCTGAGCTTTACAGACATTATCAGGCAACAGAGATTAGATCTTATCAATATAAAATCGTTTACATCATAAATTTTTACTTTACCTATTTTCTCGAGATGTGCCTTCCTTCACAGATTTTCCCGGATCACAGATTTTGCCTACATCTATCAGTTATACTAAAGATCGGCATCTGCCTAACATCAACCTGGAACGAGTATCTTCATTATACTTCATGTATCAAAGTATGTTTATTATAATAATAACTTTGACCTCAGAGGGAGTTGAACACCTGACCTTGTAAACCAATATAAAAGCCATACTAACAGAGCTACAGTATATGGTGTTATTTAGTGGGCTTCATGGATGTGATATTGTAGTTATAGGATGTAACTCTCAAAATCCCACTAATTACATGCGGGCCCCATGAGGGGGCCGAAGTGAGGTGTTGGCTTCAGTAAATCGGAGGTCTGTGCACAGTTACCCTACTGTGAGGTCTGTGTACTTATTGACTCAGATTTCTATATGCCTAACACATCCCGACTGTCCCTCCCTCTCAATCCACCCATGATGCCGACTTCGAAATCCTGACTTGTTTTCCTACGAATACTGCACCATGAAAACAAATAGCGATGTGTATTGGTGCAAACAAGTTTGTCAGTTCCCAAGACTGGCTTCTTTCAGTCCAGAGTCCAGTGCCTAGTGGAATGCCACAAAGTGCAAGATAGAGCATGAGCGGATTCCGGAGTACAAGAGCTCTACTCCGGCCCAATAGGTGGCTATTCAGACCTACCCCCTTATAGTAGAGTCCATTGAGAGCAATAACATGCTGTGCTACTAGCAGACCAACATGCCAAGAGGCAGGCTGTTCACCAAATGTCTGGACTTTTGTACTCTAGGATGTAGCAAACAAGCATTCAAGAACATTTCAGGCGATGGGTCTGGCTGTTACTCCTTCACATCTTATTCCTGCAGCTGTAACCATTGAAAATAATCGTAAGTTTCCTGAAACTGTCTGTAGCAGATTAGTATCATTTATGCTAATACAGATCCGATAGGTTTTACTGGTCCGCCTGGTGTCCACTTGTAGTTTGGCATGCCATCCGAGGTCCACCCTGGTACTCCACTCCTAGCCGGGCTAGACAAGGTCTAGTGGCAAACTCAGGGAGCAGTCTACAGGCTGGAGTTGATGGAACTCACCCTATCCTACTTGCTCTCTCAAATAGGAAGGGTTATGATACTCATGGTTGGGCTACCTCATCTCATCAGTGCTATAATGTATGGTATGATTTTGCTTCTCGACGATCCAGATAAGCCACTAGTGATATCTGTGAAGATTTCCATCTTGTTGAACTACCACATCCACATCTGGTGGGAATTGAATCCACTCAATGAACTGATAGACTTATTATTCCGATGCTATCGCAATAAGGATAATAAGCCTGAAACACCTCCCACACATGGTCAGCCGTACAGGCTGCAAACTAATTAGAGTAACTCGAAGGCAGATGAGGAAAAGGAGGAGGATGAGGATGAGGAAGAGGAGGAGAAGGACGAGGAGGCGGAGGAAAAGGAGGAGGATGAGGAGTAGGTGGTAGTAGATGGCGATAAAGATAGCGATACTGACAATGACAATAACAACAATGATAATAACAACAATAATAACAACAACAATAACAATAACAACAACAACAACAACAACAACAACAACAACAATAACAACAACAATAATGACATGGTCAAAGGCCAAGAAAACACAGGATACATACTTACCATGCCGAGGTAAGCAAGCTTTACTTTATCTGACAGATACAAATACTCATGTATTACAGTTTGGCAGGCAACTATTGGTAGCAGTCATTGGAAATGCTGACCAAATGAAAATAGCAGAACCATCTAGCTGGGTGGCTGTCAACACTCTAAGAAAGTATGATGTGGCCACAATGATAGGGTCCAATAGCTCAATACATCTAGCCAATATCAGAGAACCTCCAATGAAAGTGGCTCAGACATCCAATATATCCAGCCCGCCTAAACGCCTTTCCCTGTTCCCCAATAATCCGGATTCTGATTCTTCCTCAGTGATCATCAAGTAGGCAGAGTTGCTCCTCCAATTGGTGCCACAATCTTTGGTTTGAAATTCTCTTCTTTTTGCACTGATTTCTGCTTTAGATTAGTCCACATTGTCTACTATGATAGAATATAGCTAACATGAGGTCTTATAAGTACTATACTAGCCTCACCAATACCATACTAGGGGCTAAGCATATGCTTGAGTTTTTCTTTGATAGATGTGGATTGGAGTTGTGCTTTTTGAGTTTTATTATTTGGGTTTTGCTTTTTTTAGATTTGCTTTTTTGTTCTGGTTCTTTCGTGACTGTTCTTCACTTTTGTGAATTCAGAATGGAGTTTTGTTTTCCCAAGTTTTATGGATTGTTCTGGGTCTTTCCCAGCTGTTTTTCATTCAGTGAATTCAGATTGGAGTTTTGTTTTTCCAAGTTTTTCAGATCATTGTTGTTCTTTCCTAGCTGTTTTTTGTTTGGTGAATTCAAATTGGTGTTTTGTTTTCACAAGTTGTGCAGATCATTCATGTTCTTTCCTAGCTGTTTTTTGTTTTGTGGATTCGGATTACAGTTTTGTTTTTCCGAGTTTTTTGGATCATTCTAGTCCTTTCCTAGCTGTTTTTTATTTGGTGGATTCAGATTGGAGTTTCGTTTTCCTGAATTTCGCAGACTCAGATTATTCCTGCTCTTTCTTAGCTGTTTTTTGTTTAGTAGATTCAGATTCAAGTTTTGCTTTTTTTTGAATTTTGTAGATCATTCTGGTTCATTCTCAGCTGGTTTTCATTTAGAATTACTTTCTCTATTCTTCCCCCCTGTACTATTCCCATTTTGCCTAATATTCACAAGCATTAGCTGTATTCTATATTCCTTACGATTAGCATATCATGATCTTTCGACTTCCACTAACTATATTTGTTATTGTCACCTTAGTATACTTTCTCAAACTATATTAGTCTGTACATTTTAATAAACCTTTTAGTTTGCTCAATAGGGTTCACGGGGTGGCTTGTCACTTATCCTTAGTATTCTGTACAAATAGAAAACGCCGGTGACACTCTGTGAACATAACAGCTTTTCAGAGAACCCATTCTGACCTTTTCTGTCTTTTAAGTACAAACTCCATAACCTCTATTAGATTTCTAGAAATTTACATTCCCTGATACTGCATACCCCTTAAGATACTATTCTGCATTTTCAAACAATATTTAATTAAATTCTGTAAATTTACCAGCTTACTATGCCTTACAAGCTTACTATGTCACAATAGCAGCCACAACCCTCTAGTAGCATGGAAAGAATACATCTGTCCCAGTAGCATAGACGAAAATCAAATAAGGTCTATAGCGGATATATCCAGAAATCTAAATCAAAGGAGGTATTAGCTGCACTACTAGTGTCTTTGCCTTCAATCACATTCTGTCAGTCCACAAATCATGGAATTCCAGCAACTATGCCAGCCCTATCATGACTTGAGATACTGCAACCTGATCTTCAGCATGATGGAGGACAGGATCTGGAGGCAGTGGATGACAGCATCAACTTACACAATAAAGAATATGAGGAGAGTGAAGAGAGTGAGGAGGAGGATTTGTGAGAGCCAGATGAGGCTAGCAAGGGTCTAACAGCTGGTCACACAGTACAGAGGCTAATTTCAACTAGACATGAATGATAATGGTCGATTCTGATGATGAGTGCCCATCCAACACAAAGCTCTAAAAGAAGGATTCATTACTATAGACGGAAAACACCAGGGCTCCTATGAGATAGCTAAAACTAGTTCACACTGGAATTGCCTGCCACCTCTCTAGTAGAGCTGAGTATATTAGCTCTGCTGCCAACTCTGGCAATGCCAGAATCTAATGGTGTAAGCCTATATGTGACCAACAGCCAATAAAATACAGCAGTCAGAATGGAACTTATCATCCAAATCAAATCCCGTGAAATAATACAGAACTGGACATTGTTCACGGATCTGTTCCCGGATCCAATTACCTTAATAGAAAGAGTAGGCAATTGTTGGAGCAATATCAGGTGTGAATTGGAGTTCTACAACTTTAGTAATGCTACCCTGGCCTTTAATGAACAAGTAAGTTGATATTAATCGATAACCTTTCTCCTATCTACAAGACTAAATAATGTAGCCACCAGCTACTCTTGAAACAAATCTGGACAAAATACAGTATGTACAGATCTCAGTATCTACATACCGTGAAAAAGGTTGTACCAGATTTCTATATTCTTAATAATGAAGAGCCTGCAGCATGTGAGTAAAAGGTGAAGTTCCTGCTTGGAAAGAATCGATTCAATTACTCACCAAATAGATATGAGGTATTTTTTGACATTCCTTCCAATTATTTCTGCCCGCAATAAGACTGAATTGATCTAATAATTTGGGCAGAACTTTTTTCTTAGATTCCTAGTCCCACAAATTCTGGGCGTGATATATGAACAGTTTTATTCAAGCAAGAAAAAGGTGAAGCACAATGGATAATAGGTTTCTGGGAAAGATCAATGGCCCATTTCTGTATCTGAATACAGCAATATTGTATCATGTTCTGTGGTGCTGGCAGACAGAAATGTTTATTGACAATGTAAATTTTACATACTCAATTTCTCGTGTTAAAGATCAAAATCGTCTGCTTGGAACAAGTGATAATCAAGCTAATGTGGAGACAGGTCTGCTAGAGTACTAATTGCAAATATAGGCCAACACGCTAGTAGACTTCCTGACTAGAATCATCAGGTGGATCACAGGCATATTGGAGAAGAGAATTGCAAGAAATCGATGAAGATGTGTGGAGAGCACTGTGGGATATGCGGACAATCTCGATACATGAAGCCAGGAGTTTGAAATTGATCTGGAGCAGGCTAGAACAATACCGACTAATGCTGGCAGCATGTATACCTGGAGAGAATATAGTCTACATGAGTCGCAATGAGTAGAGAGACAAGATTGGCTAGCAGGTATAAATGGCATAGGTCAGGTCGGCACACTAGCGGATCCCTCTCCATAGGTAGATGAAAGTGACATAGAGGAAGAGGGCAGAGTTGAATTCCTTAGTAGTAGTATATGATCACCCATCTATAGCATATAATACAATGTACTAGTATTGTGCGTGGACAAAATTAAGCGGAGAACGACAACGACAACGGACACACAATTTGCCCGGTGATGGCAACCCTCATACATTCAACCACCTCAACATCAACCAACAAAAATAATAAAAAATAATATAAATACATAGCAGTAATCAGTACTTAGTATACCATCCATCAGCCTTAATAATTGCTTCTACCCTATTCACCATAGATCCTGCTAGAGTATCAAAAACCTTTGAATCAAGAAGTTCTCAACAATGAGTGATTGCCTCTTCAATTGTCTTTTTGACCACATCCTCAGGGCCCTTCATGAGATGGAGATCAGGATAGTGCTTAGAAAGCTTATCCTTAATCAGAGACCAGATATTCTCAATTGGATTGAGATCTGGTGAATAGGGAGGAATTTCCAGTAGTGTAATTCCATGCTGTCTGAGCCACCTCATGAAGGGCAAGTGAGTTTTAGCATTGTCAATG
>JACCEG010000031.1:0-86669 GCA_014065205.1 Tuber brumale | reverse complement strand
TGACAGTCTGCGCTTTATAGTCTTTTCAGAGACATTTGGTACAATTTTCTTGGCAATGTCTTTATAGCTGAGATGGCGATTTTTGAGGGCTTCCTCAGCCATAGCTTCATCCTGAGCCTTAGAAGTCTTAGGATGTCTTCCTCTGCCCTCTTTCTCCTCTCCCTCTTGATCTCCTCTTACTACTGTGTCACTAACAGTACTAAGAGGGATGTTGAGTTTGTGGGAAATGTCTGTCAAGGGCATGCCTCCTTCATGCAAACCATACACCCTCCCCCTTGTCCATTGACTGAGATGCTTAGAAGGAATAGGTTTTTTGGGATGACTGTGAAGAACAGGAGCCATTATTTCTCAGAATAAAAAAAGAGGGGGTATTATGGGATATAGGTTGGGTGGTAATGATCTTTGTGGTGGGGCTGTTGTGCGAGGTTGTCTGGGAGCGATCGGTTGTCATGCCCCCTGGCACCTCCGCTTAATTTTGTCCACGCACAATATCATGCTTGTCAAAATAGTCTAGAACAAGACAGAACAAGTAGAAATCAGAGCCTGTGGGTAAAGTTCAGTACGGGTTGAGAGCCGTGGCTGTCTTAACTCTAACTAAAGCTAGAAACTGAGGCAATTGGGGAGTACTGGCTGGAGTGATCAGGGAGATGATGGTAAGCTGCCAGTGCTAAGGAAGTCGTAAGTCTTTTGGTGATAAACCATAGGACTGGAAACAACCCATAGGCGATGTAAGAAGTCCCGGAAGACTATGTAAAGATTTCTAGCAGACACAAAGAAAGCTGAAGTGGCATCAGAAGACAGTGAACATTAGACACTAAATACAATGATGTTGGGGGATGTATGGAAGGCATCCAGATGAAGAAAGCCAATGCTGGCAAATTGCAGACGATATCTGTATACCTTCCATACATCCTCCAATATCATTGTATTCAGTATCCAATATCTACTGTCTTCTAATACCACTTTGACTTTTTTTATATCTGCCAGACCTCTTTAGATTGTCACCCAAACAAAACTACCAGTCACGAGATGACAATGGCAGTAGCAAGAAACCTGAAGAGTGAGCCCTAGTCAAGTCTTAGTAACCAAAACATATTAAGGAATGGGCACCAAGCATCCGGACACATCTAGAATGGTGGAGTGTGGGTAGCACATACCCATTGAAGCAGTATCTCACGAGACATATTGGGGTGCATCCTGTGCATGCAGAAATATTTGCTACTTCCAGGCAGAATAAGTCCATACAGATCTATCTGGATTGAAAGTTGATGTTAAGAGTCTCCGGAGCATCCAATATACAGGATGGATAGGATGCAGGTATTTATTTTTGCTGATATTAGTCCACCTACCTCTGTAGAAGAGTCCTATTACTAGGACCAACCAACTTACAGCTGATCTCAGAAGGGTATAGGTCAATTTGGTATGTACTCAATAGCTTCCGCCACTGTGGCATCTTCTTAGAGTATTTCATCAAAATTGTCTAATCACTTTCAGCCCATAATTAGGAAGTTTTACCTTGCAGCCTACTATCTCAATGTACCTCCTATGGGGTTCTTCTGTTCCACTCCCCAGTTGTTGTCAAAGGTCCCCTCTCATATATCCTGTGAACAGCATGCAGTCAGATGAATGGCAGTAACATATGTGATATTCTAAAGTGGGCTTCATTGATATGACATTTTAGTTACAGGATACAGCTATCAAAATCTCGCTAATGATGTGCGAGCCCTATAAGGAGGTCAGAGTGGGGGTATTGGCTCTTCAGAAATTCGAGGGTCTGTACACAGTTATCCTATTATGAGATTTGTGCACTAGTGTCTAATTTCCATATACCTAACAGGTAGATAGGTCCTGTGTTAGGCAGATGGAAATCCGAGACATGTGCACAGACCCACGGTAGGGTAACTGCGCACAGACCCTCGATTTACCAGAGTGCCAACACCCCCCTCCGGCCCCCATATGGGGCCCCCACGTCATTAGCAAGATTACGAGAGTTGCATCCCATGACTAAAAGGTCACATCAAGGAAGCCCACTTCATAACACCATATACGTCGCCGCCATCTGTCCGACCGCATGCTGTTCACAGGATATATGAGAGGGGACCTTTGGTGACATCTGGGAAGTAGAATGGGGGAAATCGGTGGGAGGCACATTGAGATAGTAGGCATCGAAGCTAGGCTTCCTAAACTATGGGCCGAAGGTGATGGGATGTTTTTGGCGAAATACTCCAAGAGCATATCCCAATAGCAGAGGCTATTAGGGGTATACCAAATCCACCCATACCCTTCGGAGATCAGCTGTAGGTTGGTTGGTCCTAGTAATAGGACCCCTCTACGGAGGCCTGTGGACCAAGGGAAAGCATGCTCAGAATGGAAGACCTAGATAAGTCGGAGCCCCTCGAGACGTTGACATGTCAGGCTCAGACTTGCAATTGGCACTAGGTGGCCCGGCATGAACTTGATCACTACATGACCGAAGAGACTACTGGAACGATAGTCAACCAGACTAAAGTAATATAATAGTCTATGCAGATATCTAAGTTAGAGGCTACTGTTTGGAATAACAAATAGCGTGGTTATCTTAACGGAGGAATATCATTCTGTATCTGCGAAAGGGTATGATAAGTTTCAGGGTCAAACGGTATTCGCACTTATAAGATTCTAGACGTTTGCGTATTAAAACCAGAGTGGTACTGCGGGGGCATAGTAGTTAGAAGTAGTCCACGAAAACTCAGACGTGGGATATAAATATCGAAGTGCCTCCCGAGCTTTACAGACATCATCATGCAATGGAGAAGAGATCTTATCAATATTAAATTGTTTACCTCATAAATCTTTACTTTACCTTTACCTTATCGAGATAAGCCTTCCTCGAGAGATTCTCCTAACAAAGATTTTGGCCTACATCTTTCAGTTATACTAGAGATTGGCATCCGCCTAACAGTATATTGATAGTTCTCCTGTTACCAAGGCTCACTATATGAACCACGAGTTCACTTCAAACTCCACCCTCACCTCAAACTTCAACTACATTTTCGAAGCCCCTTACTGTCCCATCTATATTCAGATATTCGAAGTAGTCTTCGACAGTGAGTGAATCGAAATCGAAGAAGAGTTTATCACAGAACCCTCGTGGTTCACAATACCTTTCGGGATCCCAATGAGGGATCTATTCAATTGCATAGATCATACCTGGTATGGTTCAGACTTTGAGTGGAGTTCCACCAAGTCAGAAAACTTTGTTGAGTGGAGTACCCAGTACTCCGATAACAAGAAACCAGGCACAGTCATCCGAGGACCAGACATCCCCTCGGCCTAGGCCTAACAAAACCTTATATGTACTACAAGTATATTTTAAACCTCGAGAAAAGGGAAATTCAGATTCTGAGTCCAGAATCAGATCAACTGAACCCTTTCATACCTACACCTCTAGAGTATCTCAAACGTTGGATACCTTATATATGATTCCTTAAACCCTTTAAAGGATATCAAGAACTCTGATACGAAGTACCAGAAATCACGCATCTAGGACTATTAGAGCAATTAGCCTATCTGGAAAGTATCACAATGGCTGAGATACCTCAAGACCCGCGGAAAAGGATAACAGCGAGAGAATCCATGGACACGCGCCCAGATACGACGGATAAAACTGATGATTCAGCAATATGGAGTCCCTCCCCGTCAACACCTCATAAACCCACATTCCGGAGAGGAAATTTATCCTCTCATCGATTCTCTAGTGTTACAAGCATATATCGGATATCATGATCCTCCACGCCAAAACCAGGAGGAGACCATGCTGCAAATTTAGCAAGGTTGGCTACCCGTCTTGGGATAACCTTGGGTCGAATAAGGCAGGATATAGATACCTCACTCAACTAAGCCAATATCGCCTTCAATCATCTGGAGTGAGCCACCCAAGATAATACCTTAAAACTAATTAAGGTTCAACAGCAAATCGCCAATGGACAAGATGTCCACGATAACGATATTGCAATCTTGCTGATGCAGCTGGCAGGCGTGGAAAGTGAAATCAAGGGGATATAAGAAGAGATACTATGGGAAGTGGCAAGAAAAATAGACGCTCAAGAGAAGTGTCAACAAGAACATGAAGAGGTAACTACGAGGTTACATGGAACACTCGGGGAAGAAAGCCAGGTGGCATTAGCCCGAGATCAAACGTTGGAACAAATGGTCATCAACCTAAGGGCAGAATTCCTAGAATTCCGGAATCCATGTACCACGTGGGAAAGAGAAGTTAACCGTACTCTAGGACAAATGCGCCTAGACTAGGCTACTTGCCAAGCCGAGATTCGCAGGTTACAAGACCAGTAACAGCAGCAGAATAATGAGACAAATAATACTCTATAAGTATTAACAGCGTCAATAAACAGGATGTTGGCCACCACACCAAGTCCTGAAGCTGTAGGGCCCGCACCCTTACCCGCCGTCCAGCAAACCAATGATGAAGAATACTACGCTCCACCTATATGGAGGGACAAGGGGAAAGGCAAGGAAGCCGCTGATGCATCCCCCTCAGGTGCCCAGGGAGGTGACCCTGGAGATCCTAGTGATGACGACGATGACGACGATGAGAGAGGAAGAAGGAGAGGAAGTCCTAACCAGCGCAGGCAAGGACAGACACCAGAACAATCTAGAATAGCAGAAACGCTTGCCAATGCGATGGTGCTAAATATTAAGCGACTATCAGAGCCACCCCCATTCTTTGAGGATGAACCCGCACAAGATATATCTGTGTGGATTCTACAATGCACCGACTACTTCGAGAGAAACCTGCGGATCTGGGACGATGCTCGAGAACGAGTTATATACGCACTCAGTCGCACTAGAGGAGGCATAGTACTTCCTTATACCATTTGGTATCGGAAGGCTATGGACAGACTTTAAGGGTAAACCCAGCAGCCGGAACTGGCTACATGGACTCGTTTCAAATATGATATGATCAAACGATTTGCCTCGGTGGAAGCTGAATGACTAGCGCTGCGAGCAATGAAGCTAGTCGAGTCCGATGGAAGCATGGAGCGTTATCTGACGGTCATGCATAACCATAATATTCGTGCATGCATAACCAGAGAGTCCTGGAGACAGGAAGTAGAAGATAAACTTTCAAAACCAATTGTTCGCAGGTTGTCGGCCATGTGGTATACAACGGATCAAAAATGGGAAGAGGCGCTAAGGCTGTGCGGTCAGTCAGAAGAAGGACTTCTGGCCAGAGAAAAAATTGGACGAGATAAACCACCCAAGCCTAAAGTAGTCCAAGAGGTCAAAAGAGAAGACCAACTGGACTTTGAACCAAAGCAACAAAGGGATACTAAACCTTATGTCAAGGGAGGTGGAGCCCCACTACGAAAGCGAAAAAGGGACAATGAGCCGGAAAGGCCTAGGAAGTGGTTGGGCGGTGCAACCAAGACCACTCACACGAACTTCGGCGAGGCTCACACCGGTATTCCCCAGAGTGTGATAGACACTCATAGGAGAGAGGGAGATTGTACACATTGTGGAAAGAAAAACCACATCTACCAGACATGTTGGGGAGATGCCCATATATCGGCAGCAATGGTCAGTTCAAGACCGATAAAAATAGGAATTTGTCGTGCACGATCGGCTATTGTAAAGCCAAAACTGTCATGCAGAGTCACTTCCGCCCAGCAACCAGCCCGAGTTAATAAAATCTGTGAACTGGCAGACGATGAAGAACTGACCTAGGTCAGTTCACTGGCACCAACGGTGATGGCGTTTGGATATTCAGTGTCCCGAAAGACCTGGAATCGAAATGGGAACCCCCTTTGGCTGGGGTGTATTGGGTACCGACCACGACAGGGATCAGGTAGTCCATGTGCAACTACGGGAGTCGAAACTCAAAATGATCAATGCGGCGCGCAGCAAGTCTCTCCTTTCAGGATCAATGCAAGTAGGCTCTAAGTGAATGGACCCCATGAGGTACTTACGAGCTCGAATATAAGAATCAATATATGGAGAGTCTTGACCAAAAGAGAGGATAGTCAACATGCCCACATGGCCCAGGAGCCAACAGTACGAAGTTCCTCGAGTCACCTGGTGGTTGCCTGCTACCCAAGTGCAAGCAAGTTACTATACCGAAGAAGTTGGGACATAGCAATGCAAGATCTACCTGATAACAATACATGACAGGAGGACAACCGATACAAGCCGTTCCACCTACCACACGAGTCTGAGTCGTATTATACGTATGTACTATCTTGCCTTCTGGCCAGAGTGTGGGATAGGGATGTACTACTTTGGTGCGCAAGGCCCCTCTGAGGGAGCTGGATGGATAACCAAAACCCTAAGGGAAAGGATTCGGTGAAAACAGGAACCCCACATCAGGGGAGTAAATGGGCTAAGAAGCGCCCGAAAATCTGCTATGAGCCTAGGTTTAGCATGTTAGGAGAAGGCATCCAGCCTGAAAACTGGTCGTCCGCAATTGCATAACGGTGAAATGCCGCTTAAGTATGTAGACCCAGATTGTTAGAGCTAAAAGAGTCACTAGTTTGTCTGAGGAGACCTCAATGGTCGAAACCACGCGGGTATAGTAACAAACATCTTGTTACCTACACCCAACACCAACAATGCCTAAATGAAAGAACCAAGAAAATCTTATCTGCGCTAAGCGCTTGGAGTTATATGCTCCAAAACCAAAATAATACAACTGCCCAGAGGGGATCGCTTACCTCCACATACACCATAAGCGATACAAAGTTAAAGTCTTGTTAGACTTGGGATCCAACGTATTCCTTATCAATAAGGACCTAGTTGAAGACCTTCGCATTCCTACAGTGGAACGCAATAATGCAGTTGATATCTTAGGCTTTGATGGATCATCAGCTGCCACAGGAGGGAAGTGTTACACTCTCCCTATTAAATTGGAAATAGGAACAAACCAACACATCTCTGAAGTGTCGTTTGAAGTGGCTAAGGCAGCTCACAATGGAATGATAATTCCATTTGGTTGGTGGCATCGTGAACACCCAGTGTCTCACATAGAAGATGCAGAAAATTGGACCTTCTCTGCAAAAGGTTCTGAAAACTGTGTGGAAGAAGATGAAGGAATAGCGGATATGTTCGAATATGACAAATCCGTTGCTTAGGACCCTAATGCTTGCCGTATCAGAAGAATTGGAGTCATAGAAAATACGCTAGAACTCGAATCGTTACTGAAGGAATACTGGCATTACAAACATTTGTTTGAAGCCCAGATGGCAGAAAGATTAGCTCCAAGATGGACATTCGATCACGAGATCAAGTTGATCCCAGGATCAACTCCCCCCTGAGGCCCAATATATCCACTATCCGAAAAACAGCTTAAGGCTTTATGGGAATACATGGAAACAATGATTAAGCAGGGAAAGATTACTCGAAGTCAATCTCCTGCAGGAGCACCTATATTATTCGTATCCAAATCTGATGGAAGGCTACACTTGGTTGTGGATTACCGAAATCTAAATAAGATTACCATCCTCAACAAACATCCCCTTCCACTAATATCCCAATTCAGAGACAGAGTAGCTGGCGCAAAGATTCTCACCAAGTTAGACCTTAAAGATGGCTACCACCTCATTAGGATTAAGGAAGTTGATAAATGTAAAACCACCTTCTGAACGAGATATGGACATTACAAATATAAGGTTATGCCTTTTGGATTGGTCAACGCTCCAGCAACTTTCCAAGATATGATGAACCAGGTACTCCAAGAATACTTAGATGTCAGGGTCGTGTGTTATCTGGACAACATTCTCATCTATTCAAAGGATGAAAAGCAACATATTGAAGCTGTCAAAAGAGTTTTACAAAGTCTATCGGACTTTCAATTAGCGGTATTGCTAAAGAAATCAACATTCCACGCAACTGAGGTAGAATTCCTCGGCTATATGGTGGCAGTCGATGGGGTGTCTATGAGCATCCGAAAGGTGGAATCTATAATGGTTTGGAAAGCACCTAAGTCAGTTAGAGAAGTACAAGTGTTGATGTAATTTGCTAACTTTTACCAACGCTTTATTAAAAGTTTCTCGGCTATTTGCAAACCCATAACCGAGACATTAAAATGAAATCCTAAAAATTCTAAATGGGGACTGGAACAGGATACGGCTTTTGAAGAGCTGAAGGACCGATTCACCAAAGCCCCTATACTTCACCACTTTTTCCCAGAAAGAGAGACAGTGGTAGAAACCAATGCTAGCAATCTTGCACTCAGTTGTGTCCTTTCTCAATATATTGAGAAAAGGTTACATCCAGTAGCCTTCTATTCTGAAAAATTGAATTCAGCAGAGCGCAATTATGAGATTCATGATAAGGAACTCCTCGCAATCCTTGAAGCATTTAAAGAACAGAGACACTACTTGATCGGAACGGAAAAACCAATTACAGTCTTTACCGACCATCAAAACCTACAATACTTCCTCACCTCGAAGGTCTGGAGTGGCCGTCAAATTCGCTGGGCTCAGAAGCTAGTGGAATACAATTTCGGTATTGTATATCGACCACGCATTGAAGGCGGAAAACCTGATGCATTAAGCAGACGGCTGGAGTACCGTCCTGAGGAGGTAGCTACACATCGCAAACAGAAAATTTTGAAGCAAGAAAATTCCTTGGTATTACTAGTAGTGAGGGTAGGCAATGAAGGAGAAGACTGAGATAGAGATAAGGATTTGGATTTGGAACCTCGAAGAGGTGGAATGGAACCCATTATTAGGGTCAAAAGAATGAGCAAAAAGGCATACTTGCCAACAAAAGGCTCAAGAATGGCGGCAGGACATGACCTGTATGCCATAGAGGATAACATTGTCCTGAAATATGCAGAAGCATTGATAAGGACGGGTATAGCCATGGGGCTACGCGAAGGAACTTACGGAAGAGTTGCCCAGAGAAGCGGATTAGCGGTCTGAAGCGGAATCTCCACCAGCGCCGGAGTAACCGATGCTGATTATACCGGCGAACTCAAAGTCGTACTATTCAACCATAAGGATGTGGACTGCCAGATAAGAATGGGTGATCGCATAGCTCAACTAGTAGTAGAAAAGGTCAACACCTCAAACATGATGGAAGTAGATGACTTGGAAGATACTGAACATGGAGCCGCAGGATTTGGAAGTACCGATATAGCGACAAGATCCCTAATCGTCAAGGAACAGGAACCTAGCATCAGCTACCTGCAGGCATCAGCCAAAGACAATGAATACTAGTACGACATTTCAGAAGTACCAGAGAAAGTTCTAATGTAAAATGCGATATTCCTGCAAAAAGGTATGAAGCAGTTCAACCCTGAATTCCTAAGCGAGATACAGGCAGCTATCGGAACAGATGCAGTTTGGAGGCAACAGAGGGAAGAACTTATTAGGTTACAAGACAAAGGAAAGGATTTTCTCAAAGACTGGACCTTAACCCATGATCTACTATATTATAAGCAAAGACTATTTGTACCAGATAGTCAGGCACTATACACCAAGATCGCGGAAGGATGTCACAATGCAACAGTTGCAGGACATTTCAGACAAGAAAAGACTTTGGAAATACTCATGAGAGACTTCTACTGGAAAGGACTTGCGGCATGGGTCAACGACTATGTATGATCCTGCGATGAATGCCAACATAACAAATCGCCTAGATACACTAAGTACGGATTATTGCAACCATTGCAAATACCCTACACAGCATGGGCATCCATCTCAGTGAACTTCATCACACAACTACCAGAGTCGCGAGGATGCACTCAGTTAATAGTAGTAGTCAAACGATTCACGAAGATGGCACATTTCATCAGACTACAGATGATGGCAACGGCGAAAGATGTCACAAACGCATTCCTGAAAGAAGTATGGAGGCTCCACGGTCTACCAACCGAAATCGTCTCAGACATGGACTCAAAGTTTGCAGGAGAATTTTGGGAATCCATTTGCAAGGCGTTGGAAATTAAGCGAAGAATGTCGACAGCATATCACTCTCAGATTGATGGACAAACCGAATGTACCAACTAAGTGCTGGAAGGATACCTTCGAAGTTTTGTCAACTACGATCAAGATGACTGGTATCAGCTATTACCGCTAGCTGAACATGCCTATAACAACTCTGCAACCAACGCTCATAGGATGTCACCATTCTATGTGAACTACGGTTTCCGTCTACAAACAGAGTGGATGAAGGAGCATGAGGCTCAAAATCCCGGAGCAACACTCTATGCAAACTGGATTAAGATAATACATGAACAAGTGAGAGGGTCACTAGAAAAGACACGGGAAGGAATGTCAAAATATTATGACCCGAAAGCTCGACAACAGCCAGACTTCAAAATCGGGGACAAAGTAATGTTAAATACAAAGAACATTCGAACCCGACATAAATCAAAAAAGCTAAGTCCAAAGCTATACGGCCCTTTTCAAATCATGGAAAAACGTGGATCCCGAGCCTTCAAGCTCAACATATTCAAACGATGGAATATTCACCTTGTATTCCATGTCACCCTATTGGAACCCTATCGCGAGTCAGTTCATGACAATCGTCAGCAACCCCCTAGAGAGCTGGAGGACATTGACGGTGATCTACAATAGGAGGTTGAAAAAATAGTAAGAAGCGAGATTCGTTCTTACAGGAAATAAGTACGCGGCCGCTACCAAGAGAAGTGGGAACTGTGGTACTTCGTCAAATGGCAAGGGTGTTCAGAAGATGAGAACACATGGGAGCCTGCTACCAGTATGGAAAACGCGGAGGAAGTTGTGGAGAATTTTCATAATGAAAACCCGGACATGCCAGGGAGGGCAGAAGTAAGATAGTGAGGAAAAGGTTTTCCTACCGTGGCCAAGTAAACACGGGAGGTTTTTCACCTTGACCACACTAAGTCTTAAAATGTATTTAGAAGAAAGATTATAAAAGGTTATAAAGGCATTCGAGGCAAAGCCTGGTAGGAGGGAGCTCATGTTAGGTATATGGAAATCTGAGACATGTGCACAGACCCATTGTAGGGTAACTGCGCACAGACCCTCGATTTACCGGAGTGCCAACACCCCCCTCTGGCCCCCTTATGGGGCCCGCACGTCATTAGCAAGATTACGAGAGTTGCGTCCCATGACTAAAAGGTCACTTCAATGAAGCCCACTTCATAACACCATATACATCTCCGCCTTCCGTCCGACCGCATGATGTTCGCAGGTTAAATGAGAGGGGACCCTTGACGACATCTGGGAAGTGGAACGGAGGGAATCCGTGGCAGGCACATTGAGATAGTAGGCATCAAGGTTAGGCTTCCTAAACAGTGGGCCGAAAGTGATAGGACGTTTTTGGCGAAATACTTCAAGAGGATATCCCAATAGCAGAGGCTATTAGGAGTATACCGAATCCACCCATACCCTTCTGAGATCAGCTGTAGATTGGTTGGTTCTAGTAATAGGACCCCTCTATGGAGGCCAGCAGACCAAGGGGAAGCATGCTCAGAATGGAAGACCTAGATAAGTCGGAGCCCCTTGAGACGTTGACACGTCGGGCTCGGACTTGCGATTGGCACTAGGTGGCCCGGCATGAACTTGATCACTTCATGACTAAAGAGACTACTGGAATGATAGTCAACCAGACTAAAGTAATATAATAGTCTATGCAGATATCTAAGTTAGAGGCCGCTGTTTGGAATAACAAATAGCGCAGTCATCTTAACGGAGGAATATCATTCCGTATCCACGAAAGGGTGTGATAAGTTTCAGGGTCAAACGGTGTTCGCACTTATAAGATTCTAGATGTTTGCGTATTAAAACCAGAGTGGTACTTCAGGGGCATAGTAGTTAGAAGTAGTCCGCGAATACTCAGATGCGGGATATAAATATCGCAGTGCCTCCCAAGCTTTACAGACATCATCAAGCAATGGAGAAGAGATCTTATCAATATTAAATTATTTACCTCATAAATCATTACTTTACCTTTACCTTATCGAGACGAGCCTTCCTCGACAGATTCTCCGAACAAAGATTTTGGCCTATGTCCCTCAGTTATACTAGAGATTAGCATCCGCCTAACATCCTGTGATTTTGAGCTAAAAATTAGAGACTTAACTTTTAAAGAACTTGTAAACTGGAATTGGAGCTGATAGCCTGAAAATGAAATAGGATATGGCATAACTGAAATAAAAAACATGGTACTTCTTTCAACTGAGAATTACTGGATAGAATTTGAGCTTCCAAACAACTCAGAACAGTGTTTTCTTTAATATTGTTTCTTTACTTTTTCTGCTGGATATAGTTTAGCTCAATGTCAATCATATATGCAATCAGCTTAGCAATCATCTATATTTGGTCAGAGTCTATAGTATTTGCTTTAGTTGTGCTGCATATATGAAGGTACAGTGCCTAAGTTTTCAATATTCCACTAGCAGGGGATATCCTACTAGTAGGGGTCAGGGTAACAAATAGGGAAATGTCGTTTAGGGCTGGTGTTCAACATGGTAGGACTTTTGTCAAATCAAGTCTTTACACTTTCCCAGTGCCCCATCCTGCATCAGCATCAAATGCACTCCATCTCAACGATATAATTCCATATATCAAGTGATTATAGGTACTGTATATTCACAGTAGCTTTGGGAATTTATTGGTCCTCAGTCTTTCTTGCAGAATATATCCGGACCTTGTATATTGCTGTGCAAACAGCACTAAAATATCCATTTCTTCTTCTTCAAGTTCTTATACTTTTCTACCACACAAGTAGCATTCTACTCCTCTCTGGTTTTTCAGGTAACCCATGTACATATATGCCTTCCCCCAGTAATCCAGGTTTTGTCATTCTACAATATAGTATTCGACTGTTCCCAAGTCTAGTGAACATGTTCACAAGCCCATTAGAGTTTAAGGACTCGGTTTTACTCAGAGATTAGTGGTTTCCTTATAGCTAGACACTAGTAAAATCCTTCCTTCATTAAAGCAACTCTTATTACCTTTCTTTACACACTCCAATCTAGTTCATCAGCAAGCCGTTGAAAAGAGCGATGCCTATTTCTTGCTGACATGCACATATAGTTAATAAGCTCCTTACTTTGTACTTGCCAGTGGGTGAGGACCGGAGAGTGACTAGTTCGTTTCGTAGGTGTTGGTGGTAATGTGCACATATACTGAATCTGGCCCTGGAAAAATCCAGCTTTTTTCCTGAATTTGCTTATACTTTTATTCTATTGAGCATAGGAGCTGCCAGTCCCGTCTTCGGTCTTGAGTTAAGTGTAGCATTTGGGATTCTGAGGTGATGAGATCCCTAGAATTTGACTCTAGATACAAAATCGCAAAGTTACTACAGTTGTAAAAAAAACTTTTCTCAGCTCCTCTAGTCTTTGAATGACCGTGATGCTAGTACTTAGTTTGCTTAGTTCACTGCTGGAACCTTGCTAGTGGAGTACCCCCTGCTAGTGGAATATTCAAAACTTATGTGCTGTATCTTTGTACTATTATCAAATAATAGAAATTGGCTAGTTTAAGTTCAAATTAAGCTTAGCTGAAATTTTATACTTTAACAAACTAATCCTACTTAGGATACAATTAATATGTTAAGTTATTGTTACAATACTTTTGGTAAGAAGCCAGATAATAGGTGATAATACTTGTATAGTAGCAGACTCCCATAAGTACTAGCCATTTTCCAAAGTATCCAGACACCTTGGCGCTTCTACCGCCTGTCTTAGCGCCAAGGCGTCCGGATACTTTTGAAAATGGCCAGTACCTGCTGCTGGTTGCCCCAGTCAAGACCAGCTTATCCCATCCCCCTAGCAGCCATTTCACAACATGTGTCTACCCATCACGAAGCACGAAGAAATTTCTAGATTTATAACGCAGGGGGGAATGGATAAAAATGCAAGGAAAGTGCGAGGAGATTATCACATACAATAGAAACCATGAAAGCCATTCCGCTCTGCTGTCGAGCAAGGCCAGCATACTTTGAGGACATTCCCATAGTGAGAGCAGAATATCCATCCTACCACTACTAGAGCCGCGGTCCTTAAAAATGCTAGAAGCAGTAACTAAAGCTCTATTGAGGGCCCACGGGTTAGGAATCCTTCGATAATATCATTCGGCTTGGTAATGGAGGGTGGAGGAGTGTTTCTTGCACTGTGGGGTAGGACCGTATGCTTTAGAGAATCAAGATAAGGGAGGTCTGGGGGATTTGAAAGCCCAAATTGTGCTTTGCTATTGCTTGATGGGGTCTATTCGGGCGTTTCCTGGGATGGATGGTGATATTTCATGATCTTGTTACTCTAAGACTTCAAGTTCCTAGGCTGATTATATGAGATAGGCGGTTGAGAAAATGAAGTCTTAGGATCACTAGGTGGCACCGGAAATAGGAGATCAGTATTTCTTGGTCATAGGAATCAGGGACTTAGTATGGGCTCCAAGAAAAGTAGGCTTCAACCTTTACACCAAATTTTGCCGAAACCTATTGTCCTCCCCAATCCCCCTCGGTCTCAATGCTTGATGGAAGGAAAAGCCTTTCATCATCTAGACTACCATCACCTACCGCCTAGAATCTGCCAGTTTCTATGAGTTCTAGCCCTATGTAAGTGCGAATAATTCTCCCGCACCCACAGCCATTGGAAATGGGCCCCATTGGGTACTGCTACGGTCGATAGGATAACATACAAAAGTGAGGCACCTAAGCGGCCACGGCATGAATTATGACGAAAAAATAATAATCCCACGGCATGGTAGCAAATACCCGCCACCGACAGTTCACTTCCCTCCCGCCTTCCGTCCGGTTTCCAATGGTCCTCTTACCCCACCTCACCCGAACTCCAACCCCACAGAATCCCAAAACCAGGGCACAAAATCCGTCCATTGCCAACCCACCCTACGGATGGCAAAGCATTGATCTTGCCCACCGCACTTTTTGCCGAAAAGCATATAGCCGGGGTGGGGGTGCTTCGCTAATTTGTGGGGGGGGCTTGCGGGGTATTGTATTTGTGGTCTGGGCACAGTACTATTGCTTGTCGTCTATACTTTTCAACAAGATCCTGGTCCCGGATAGGGGGAGATGAATGATTGATCACGGGGGGCACAGTTATAGTATCGTACGAGTATGGGCCCCGCATGGTAGGTCCTGGGTTTGATTCAAATTTATTTATTTATTTATTTATTTATTTATTCGGGAAAAAATATGGAAATAGTGGAGGGAATCAAATGGGGTAGTGGTATATATCCGTTAATACAGTATTCCAATCTGGGAGCTCACGTGAATGACCCCCCCCCCTGGTGCAACTTTCCTCAGCCCACCAGCCGTGTATTCCTTGTTCTTATCCACCATCCTCGCCCTCCCCACCGCCTCCAAATTCACTGACCCACCACCCTAAGGTGGCTTCTAGTGCAAGTATGACAGGACCTACATCAACTACTTCTGCAAAGCACCGCCCGCCCGCCCCGCTCCGCCCGTCGGGGGGAACCTCTCCCGCTCCCGCTCCGCAGCCGGTGGTGGGTACGCTCAACGGGACTTACTACTCCGCTAGGAACGACATGTGCCCTTAGCGTGCGGTGAGCGTGGGTGAGGATTTCTATGCTTGGAGTTATATTCCAGGCCTTGGGTATGGAGGGAGGGAGGGGTGATGACGAATAGGGTTGTTATGGTGTTGCGGGTTTTGATATCTATCCTTCGACAGAATGGGGATTGGGGTTGGCGGGTGTTTCAGCTTCTACGGAGGGGGATTTACCTAGAGCTCGATGGACGAGAATCACGCTGACATACCCCGTTATGGGTATCTCGGGGTGAATGATTATATGCGGTCTATCTGAGTTGTGATGTGTACGCTTGTTCCCGTCTTTCTGGACGTCCCCACGATCGATTCCCTTGAAAAACATTCGGATCACTCCCCTGTGGCGTATCAAAGGATCCGGAACCTTGGGCACCCCCCCTCTCCCCCCTTCAACCCCTACGCACCTAACATACCTTATCCACATTCCTTGGTCGCCACCCAGCCTAAGGCGGGTCCACGGGCACATTTCCTCCTGCTACTATGGCCTAGCCAATGTGACAATCAGAGCCAGAGCCCCAGAAAACAACAGCACTAAACTGTTCCAAGAAGCCATCGGGTCCTCCCAGTTCTAGCGCAGGACTACAAGTGCAACGGCTCAGAAGCCGAAGCCGCGCGGGTGCTATGCCAAAGCTGGCTCGGCCTATCAGAAGGAAGTGGATGTGCAGAAGATCCCCAACTTTAATCAGGCTGTTAATGCGATGCATACCCATATACGAGTAGTCACGTCTGGGCGCCGGCTGCCGATGATGCGTGATGGAGGAGTTGAGTACTGATACCGTCACTGGGAAAGTGAACGCAGGGTTGTGAGGGGATATATAATCATGTAAATGGCCCTCTCTTGTCCCCTCGGGGCCAAATGGTCAGCCAAGTTCTGGGAGTCCCGGACTAGGGTGATCAATTCTACGTATGGGGTGTCAGTACAGGCCAAAGGGGACCTAGTTCAGGTAGAGTGAGGGGAGCTGACAGTGAAGAAAACGATGCACCCCAGGCCCCGGCAAGTTGGCGCTCGACACATACAACGCAGAAGGATAGATATATGCGCGCTGAACAATTCCGCCAGCGCTGGGATAATGTTTCCAGCAGGTTATATATAGCACAACCTAACCCCTGGTCCAGCTCATTAGATCGCTGCAGGAGCAAAAACGGGTGTCATGCTTCGGTGAATACACCATTTCCTGCGAGACACAGCCAACGATCGACAAACTTCGCCGGGTGACGAGTTGTCCGTTATTCATTATATCTTGTGAGGTAGGCCGACCTGCCAATCAACCAATCAAAGTGGGCCATTTGCTAGTATTTCCCGAGTGACTGTCCATGATCTAGCCTGCTCTCTACCCCGCTCACTCACCCGCTCACTTGTGCCATTCACGTCTCCTCCGATTGGCCGTGCGCCCGTCCGCGCACCACCGGTACCTCGCCGGGCGGTACTGTACTCCGGACCCGCTATTGGTCTAACCGGTCTCCAAACATTATGATATCACCCTGTGTCCCCATACGTACAAAATGCACAGGTTTGGCCAACCAACACAAAGGTGCACAACAGATTTTCCCCCTCAAGTGGTAATCAGATGGGAAGAGGATCAGAGGGAATCTGACATATTCTGCTGGACACTGGCAGCGAGTTAATAGTTGACCATACGAATTGCCGGTGTTGTTAATTTTTTTGGGCTCATCTTCCGGAACTCGAGCCCTCGGAATTTTTAGGACGGTCTCTGTAACACCGCCTTCAATTACGTGAGTCTTTATGTCAAAGTGTGCTAATTGGGAGGTTACTGGGTTTTCTGGGGTCCTGGCGGTGAGTACACGTCTGTTTAAAATGCGCTTTTTGTGTGGAAAACCCGGTGGTTATCCGTTTCTCTCTGTCACCAAGATGGCACAAGTTGGCGAGGAAAGAAAATAGAGAAAAAAGGTGCCACGGGGCCGCTCCCGATTCCCCCAGCCCACGCGAGAAGTGGGCGGGGGGGACTCGATTTCAATACGCATTTTTTACGAAAAAAAAAACCCCCCCTCAATGGCCCGTGTGGACACGCTTGTGGAGCGTCGCACTTGTACGAGTAGATTCATCGTGCCGTGGAGTCTTACCCACCCACTCGCAAGGGAAGAGGGGAGGAGAAACGCAAAGATCCGTGGTTCGACTGTGCGCGGGTATATATTTTTTATTGAATTTCATCTCCCCTCTCCTTCCCACCTCGCTCCTTAAGGTACATGAGGAAGAAAGAAAACCCCTATCTAGCCCAATCAGGCTTATCCTTCTCCAACCACTCCATCTCCTCCTTGGTGCTCTCCCTACCCAGTACCTGATTCCTGTAAGGATACCTCCCAAACCTCTCGATCACCTGCGTATGCGACTTCAAGAAGCCCGCCGTGTCCACCGCCAGTTTCTCCCCCTCCCCACCCTTACAATCCCTAATCATCTCCTCATGCAACTCCGCCGCGCGCTGATGCGCACCCGAGTCCTCCGAGTGCCCAAACGGCAAATAGAACCAGCACCGCCGAGTCGGAAGCCCCTTCCACGTCGCCCCAGGTCCCAGATCGAGCCTCAGAGCGGACGACACCGCATGCTCGGCCACCGCCATCGCGAGCGGGTCCGTGACCGTGTACACGCTCCGCGAATCCGCGCGGTGGATGTTGCGCGGGAGTTGGTCCAGCAGGAGGAGCAGCGAGAGGGTTTTCTGTGGGGTCGTGGCGAGCGCTGTCACAGTCGCCGCGGGCAGGGGGGATATCTTAGAGAGGAGGGGGCCAAATTTTGCACTTTGCTCGGATTATATGTCATGTTAGTGGGGGTTGTGGGAGGGGGGAGGGGGGGAGGGGGGATGAACCGGCAAGCGTCGTCGAATGCTGCGTCTGATTGAAACCAGAGTTTTACCACTTCCATGGATGGGTGCTCCGGGACATCTTTGAACCAGAAATCTAGGATCCTGTTGCTCTCTTCGTCCGTGAAGAGGGAGTCGGCTTCCGTGCTTGTGGACATTTTGCGATGATAGTTCTGGTGGTGGTGATGTCTGAATCTGTGGTCGAAAAGGGTACTGGTTTGCCTGCTGCTGATGCTACTTGCGAGGGGGAGGTGGTTGAATGGGCATGATGGGGGTTTATATATTCGGCTCAGGAATAGCATGAGGAATGAATGTGTTGTATATTGCTGCTCGATCACTCGTGATGCGGGGTTGGTTGGTTGGTTGGCAGGTTCCTTTGTCTTATTGCCTCGGGGCCCGGTGCAACATGGAGGAATGGATGGATTGATGAATTGGGATGCTATTGGCGGTCCTTCACGGGATTACGCGAAGTTGCTGTGAAAACGTGCGCTATCATACTTTCAGGGTACTGGTCCGGTGGGAAGATACCGGCATGATCCGTGATCTCTCGGCCGAGCCTTTATCGAATTCCTCTAGCTTTACTCGAGTATTTGTAATACAGGAAAATTCACAGTAATCTCACCCAAAGTATGACCTAAGAATGCTTATATACCCAATCCGTGATACCGCAACAAATTAACGACATAATACCGGCAATAAAAGTGAAAACAATCGAATTGCACAAAAAAACAAAACCTATAATTCATCAAGACCCAACCCAAATTCGAGCCATGTGTAAAGCATGATAAAAAGGATATCTCACCAACTAATTCTTTGAAAACAAACGGAGAAAAAGAAAAAAAGAAAAAAAACCCATGAACAAGTCTACCCCCCCCCCTTCCAAAGAGACGAACTCGCTCCTGTGAATCCCGGACCCAGCATCTGAGTCAAGGGCCGGATATGGTAGTCCCTCTCTCTCGGCCGAGCTAGTCTACACAGCACTATACTCGTACAGTTAGACTATGTACTCGTACATGTAGAGCACAGTACTATTAAAAATCAAAAGCCCCCCTTGCCCAACCTCCCACGCCGTTTTCCCTGTTGAGTGATGAGTGATCGGTGTTTAGTATTCCCCCATTGAATGATCTGCGAGGACTTCTCTCCGGAATGATAAGATACCGGTAACTATACTCGAGTATGTACAGCAGTGTGATTCTGCATGCAGTCATGTGCAATTTAATAGGCATATGCCCCGGCCCCGCTGCACCGACCACTTATATCATACAAGTGCCGGTAGGGTAAGCCCAAGTCATAACACTGCACTATACACCCTATGCCCGCGTCACCTCGCCTCACTCGTACCATCTCGGCACCCCGGCGGCCTCCCCTCTTACCGTCAAACGCTCACATTGTTATACATCATATCTACAAGAAGCACACGTAAACACCACAATGCATCGGGAAGGATACCGTAGGAAAACGCCATGGCATCCCTCATGAAAAAAAAAAGTTGAAAACTGTATACCCATACCAAGAAAACACCTCACCCGAAGAGAAGAAAAAAAAGTAAAAGCAATGCGCAAGTTGGAGGGAAAGAAAGGAGGAAAGAGGAAAGAGGAAAAGGTAGAATATAAAGAAAAAACTCCGCATTCCTGATCAAACAACTCTTTCTACACCTCCTAATGCTTCTTATATTTATCATCAACCCGCCTTTTCTGATCAGGGTCTAACGCGTTCGTCACTCCCAATAACGTTCTGCTAACCGCCTCGGTAGCACCTATCATGGGCCGGATTATGGCCACCGGCGCTGCTCTCACTACCGCCTTTGCGGCTCCCTGTAAAGTGTTAAAACGTATAATAAACAAATCGCGGGGGCGAGGAACTCACCTGAGCACTCCCTTGTTCCGCGATATCAACCGGCACCGCCATGATAGCATCCCTAGCATTTCCAAAATTCCTCCTAAGACTGTCACCAGCACCCCGAAGTCCTTGAGCAACAGTGAGCGGTTGATCGGCGTAAAGGCTAATGGCCTTCTTCTGTCCATGTTCACTTGGCCCCATATCACCTTCCTCCTCGCTATCGCTGATCAGGTACTCGACGGACTCGGTTCCATCTTCCAAAATAGTGGGAACGAAAAGCCCTTCAGCATTCTGTAACATGTTTTGAGTCCCAACTGCGACTTTAGCACCAAGACGAACAAGCTCGGAGGTCGTTGTTTTGGCAAATCTCCATGCACCCTTCTGAAGCGATCTCACGATCCTGCCATCCTTCTGATATTCGCGCATCGGGACAACAACCAGATCCTTCATGCCGCTTCCCAGATTCACGAGACTTCTAACGGGGGCAACACCGGCGAGGACATCCCCCAATTGGTGGGACCTAATATCCGGCATCCAGGTAGCATTCAGCTCCTCGCCCATTCTGGGGAAACCGGATATGCCGAAGAGGACCACATGACGCAATACCATATCAGCCTCTTCGAGGATGAAAAAGTTCATAAATTCGGTCGTGCGACCGGAGCGAAGGCCGGTATAATCAACCTTCTTGGGCTTATAGTCAAGCTTAACACGGATAGAGTTGACCTCTACTCGCTGCAGGAACGGAATTTCGGCCGGGCTGGCTGGCGGCGCGATGCTGTCATCCTTGAACTCAAAGAATCTTGTCATGAAATCCAGAGTATCTTGGTCAACGTGTAGCCTGAGAGGTAAAACGGTAGCCTGACGGTATATTAGCAGGTATCTCAAAACTAGAAGGATAAATATGGTACACACTCTCAAGACAATCTCGCTTGCTGCCAATTCAGGCACTGGTTTGACGTTCATAATCTCTACATGAACCATGTTGCTACCAGTCTCCCTCACACCGGCATCCTGCATATAGGTGACAAACTTCCTCCAGGTGCTTGTCGGAATATTGTCAAAGATTTCCAAGTCTCGAACTCGCAAATCCACACTACTTTGCGTCTCACCCATATCCGGCGGGAATAGGAGGAAATCCAGACATAGACCCTTCAGCTCAATCTGCATTTTGTGGCTTCTTGATCGGCCGAGCCAGGGATGCCTTCCCGGGCCCCTATGGCCACCGCCGAATTCTGTGTTTCTTGAGTGACTAGAGGGCCGCGACTCGGGGATACTGGTGCCCATAGAGGTCTCGCTCATGTGATCGTCAAAGTTTTTACTAATCGCGCTTGCGAGATCACCCGGACCCCTGTTGTTTGGAACTCCGATGTATATGGAATTGAAGAGGAAGTCTCCAATTTCGCTCCCGTCATCATCACTAGTATCGAAAGACACCTGACGGTTCTTCCGCTCCAAGGCTTTGTTTTCGAGGTCTCTTACAGCCTGATTGATGGCTGCTCTTGTCCTCTGCCAGTCGTAACCGTCGTGTAGATTCCAAATCAAATGGACATCTCTGATCTTAACTCTTAGAGGAAAGTATTGAGCCCTGCCATCAATGCCACGAGAAGGAACGTATCTCTTCCTAAAAGAATCCCATTTGTTGACAGTCTCTCTGGCGGGTCGTTTGCTAGCCATAGATGCCTGACGCTGCCGTTCGGATTGTTTGACGTAATCGCCCACGATAAATAGTGGAGAGTCGTCGAGAACGTGTACTTGTTCGGTAAAGCTAGCCAGCATACCTTTTTCGCCGACGCCCAGTGGCTTACTACGCCCGGGCGCAAGCATTCCGAGATCTTCGTCTAGCATACTATCGGCGAGCTCTTCCTTGCTATTAGTTGACGCCTCGGGTGTACTAGAGATATTATGACCATAGTAACTCTCCACAAAAGTGAGATTGATCGGTACATCGTCAACAACCATGTCGCCGTCTTCATCATCCATATGGAACGGTGTTTCCTGAGCCCTTTTGCGGGACGGGTGAATAAAGGCATCTTCCGTTAGGGATCGCAACGTGTCAATGGGCATAACCTCGGTGCAATACTTGACCTCTTCTCCCTCTGGAAGTGGGGGCTTAAGCCCATTGACGATCGCCATGAGAGTTTGCGTGGAATCGGCACAGCTTTCCATTAGTAGCAATTTGTCATGAATCTCAAGATCCACAGCTTTTTCGCCGCCTGCACCGCCCATTTCTACTACACAGAGCGTAGCCATGGCGGAAGATATAGTGATGACCGAAACGTAGCCCATTGCGGTGTATCCCATCAGGTGACGATCGACTGATTCTCCGCGTCTTCTGGACCCATGTCTCTCGGATGGGGACGCAAGATTCGAGACGTCGTCCACCACCATGAGGTTAGCCTTCTTGATTTCGAGACCAGCACTAAGCATCCCGCCATTGGGCAGCGCAGCTTGTAACCTAGAGTCCGTGAGAGCCACCAGAGCCCGACTTTTGAGACCTAACGGATTAAGTCCGAGTACACAATCCTTGAGTATGATATCAAACCCTAATGGTGGGCCTTGAACTGTAGCAGCCTTCTCTTCGGCAATGTGGACAATACTCTGAACCATTTCCTGTGCCAAAACCTCGGCAGATGCGTTTTCCGGCGCCCGCATCATTGACATTAGGGTTTCAACCCTATATTCTACTCGGAGGTTCCAAAATTTAAGTTTAATGACTGGTTCCGGGTCGTCGCCGACCATCCTCACCATCAGCATTGGTTTCCCCTCATCCGCCTTGTCGTAGATCCGCCTCTCAAGCCCTTCGCCAACCAATTCCTCCTCCTCGTTTCGCCGAACATTCATCTGCATTATAGCGAGGGCGACCAGGCTGGGGAGGGAAACATGGGCAATTCCTACGCCGCGCATATGCACTTCGAGTAGCCCGACCCCGGGCCCGACATCGGCTTTTCCGTATAGGGAATCGATGTTCAATAACGTGAGGAGCCCAGGTCGTTCATCTTGCGCAACAAATTCGGTCACAGTAAGAACCTTCACAACTTCGTTCCCCAACTCTTTTAGCTTTTCACCCACCCCAATGTCCCCAATCTCCACTTTCACCGCGCCGACACCAATCCGGAGCAAACTACCCTGCTCCCTCTGGCGAAGTAACGTGTCGATTAGGATATCATCATCTGCCTCGTACCGATCCTTGCTCGGCGTCAAAAGCTCCAGCAATCTCCCTAGGTCCTCCTGTTCCGGTGTGCCCAGGAATTCGACTCTTGTATTTTCAACCTGGATATTTGCATCAATCGGCACCGAAGGAGAATCCCAGGGGGCGACAGGACCATAGATAGCAATTTTATCCATACTAAGGGATATGCTACTCTGGTCGCTAGTTTCACTCCGTATCTTTAATGGACTGGCTTCCAGGGCTATCTTTCCAGTTGCTCCCACAACCTCCACCATCAAGCCCCCAATCTTACAATCAACCTTTGTGTGAACAACAAGTGGACCCTCCGGAACGAGGCCACCTCTATCCGGGGATTCAGTGGGTCGGCCTATCGATATAGTCGCAGTAGACGCGGAGGTGGAGGCCATAACACCACCAAATCCTCCGAAAGCGCGTAGAGTCTCTTCCAGGTTCAAGAGATCTAGTTGGACCTTAAGAGGAAGTGTTATGACGTTGATTCTCTTCTTGACCGGGCTTTGGGATATTATGAGGGTCACGTCATTCTCGGGAACAGAGCCTGTTGCTAAAGGAGGGTGGGAGCCCCGTCTCCTAGGCTTAGCTGCAATGGCGGGTGGTTGAATAAAGGATAAATAGTCGATTTTCCCATCGCCCAAGGTAAACGTTTTGATATCGATCTTTGTTGTTGTGACATTCTTTTGCAGGACCTTGTGTGAAACCTTGATTTGCCGTAAAACACAGCCCAGGATCAATTGTTCGTCGGCATCCTCTCCGGCTCCCGCCTTATCCCCCTCTTCGCTATTTTCTGTAATGTAGACGCCAACGAGATTCTGGAGCACGCGTAGTCCAATAGCACCAATCGCAACCTCAAGACAGAGCCCGCCATCCGTAGCCGTATCGGGCTTGTCTATTGCTGGTTTCCCCCTACTCTTGGGCTCTTCGATTGGCCCCTCCGCAAATGCGGCCCCCAGTGTCTCAGAAATCATTCGGAGAATTTTGGCGGTCGCTACATCCGCAGACACATCAATATCACCAACGACAACTTCGATATCCGGACGTGTCTCCCCGGATAGGTAGTTCCTTGGACGAGTCTGGTGATGTGCGTCCAATATACGAACTGCTGGCTTTCGTGGAGCAGGGTTCGGAGGCGACGAGGGGGGAGTAGCGAGCTTCGAATCCGGGAATCTTGATGGGCGAGAAGAAGCATACATCGAGAATGCACCAGGAATTGGAGGATGGCTACTGTCACCCATATGCGATGCCCCCCTCAGAGAAGAGGTGGACTCGGCCATGGAGCCCGGCATATCTGCTGGAGTCCCAGATTCCCCGGAAAGCGAAGGCAGGAATATCTCTATGGTGTTGAGGTCGAAGACCTGCTTTCTCAGCCGCTTCTCAACTTTTTGGGATCCTGCCTCAGAAGCCAATCCAGCAACTGGAACTTCTGGCGACGACGCCGTAGCCCCGGAGGCGGGAGTTCCAATACCACAACTTAATAACTTGTCCAACCTAGCATCGATTTCTTCCTCACCAACTTCCTCCTCGTCCTCCTCATCCTTCCGGCGACCCATTTCCTCATCGCGTTCCGAGGGTAGTGAATCATGAAGGACTCCACTTGTGGCAGAGAGATAGAGGCTTTCAGCATCGCTATGTCTGAAGAGGGTTGATTCGCTCAAAAGTCTACTAGTCTCAGCATCCATCTCATCATCGCCGGAGCTATTGCTGTCGTGGTCACTTGGGCACCCGTCAAGTTGGGATACTGTTGGGCCGGGGTCTAAAACGAGTGATTTGACCGAACCGGTAGGGATGTGGACAGGGGACCAAGGCTGCTCAACGAAAAAAGTGCCAGGTTCAAACACAGCACCGCCCTCATCTTCGCTATCTTCATCATCGTACTCGTCGAGCATTGTACGCAGGGCCTGGGGTGAAGATCTCAGAGGTGGGCGGGTCCTGTTAGTGGAGTGAATTGGCGCGAAGGCAAGCTCTTCATCCGAAGAGGAACCTTCAGAGTCAGACAACGCATCACTCCCGGGAAAAAGGCTTCCGTCAAGACCATCTCCTCTCCCCACTTGCGCACCTTCACCCGAATCATCAACAATCATCTCCAGACTCCTGTGGGTTGGCAGATTTGATGAATTCTGAGTAGCGCCGAGCGAGGCTGACCGGGGGGGAGGTTGCGGGCTTGGGGTCCTAATGGTGCTGGTAGATGCCGTTGTATTGTCTACCGAATTACTCCGAACGATACCATCTATACTTTGCTCCACACCCCTCTCTGTCATCTCCGACATGGTTCCGAACATAGCACTCGCTTCTGGGGGGGATGGCGATTCGAATAGGGAAGGGTCGGAAATGATATATCCCCTGATGTTTTCCAGGGTAATGCATCGCTTGCCCTCTTTTCGTCTCTTGGCTTTTATTTCAGAGACCCCCGCGCCATCCGCCGGGGCAATGTTGGTGACCCCCTCGACATCCATGTCTTCCATTTCAAACTCAACACGTATTTTATCTCCCCCCTGATCTTCGGGCGCCGTAGTTTCCAATGCTATCGTCACTCCTCTGATCCGGACCCGTAACCTATCACCGATGCCCTTGAAAATGTTTGCAAACATAGTTGGCAAGCCAATGCTCGTTCCAATCCCCAGCTCGGGCTCTTCATCATCCTCAGAAGTCAAGCTGCTAGTGGTAATGTTAGAAGCGGCAAGTGGGTCCTGATAAAGTGAGTGCAGGAGCTGATCCTGTTCACTCAAGGGCTGAGAATGAAGAAAAGACTGGGCCAGATCCTCTGCGGTGGCGGGTAAGTGGTGACCCTCATCTTCGTATTCAGAACCCTCTTCTCCATCCTCAGGGCTAGTCGAATCCGACTTTCCCGGGGAAGGTGGAGGCGTCGGAGGTGCCACGGGTGTCACAGAAACGACTGCTCTGACGTCGGACACGGTGATTTCTATCGAGCCAGAGACGAGGAAGTTTGTTGGAAGTGTGATGGTTAGGGTGCCGACCACGGCCTCGTTTATGTGGAGCCGGGGAGGTATTGGCAATTTGGCAAGCTGTTTTAATCTCTGCAAAAATAAATAAATAAGGGTCAGTGGTCACTCCACGCTAGGTGGGGGGGGGGAGGGGCAAAGTAAATGGACATGGGTCGTTGTCAGCATACATCTACCTTGATGCCGACATCTTTAAGAGTGAGAACCGAGTTTCTACCGAGAGAACCTTCGAAGTTTGACAAATCTCCAAGAGTCCGCTCCTCCAGAAAATCGAAGCGACCAAGGATGTAGCGAACAATCCGTTTCTCCCACTGACTGGGCAGGGAGAGCGGAAGCGAGAACATCACGGGCGGTGGCGAATGAGGGTGGGAAGGTAGAAACAAGCCAGGCGGCCAAGGAGAGGCAAGAGGTGACTATGTTTTCGGTGCGAGAGGGGAAGACGAGTATCCTGCCCGGGCCAGTATCGGCGGTGGGTGGGTATAGTGAGGGGAAGGGGAAGGGAAAGGGGAAAGGGGATGATGATAGGGTCTATGATGCGATTTATTTATGCAGGAATGAATGAATGAAGGCTTAAAGGCGATAGGCGGTTGTATGCGGAGGAGGAAACATGCAACAGATTTCAGAAATAGAAATGGAAGTAGATAGACTAGGGATAGAAAATGGTGAGGATGGACGTGATTGTCGACTGGGGCTAGACTATCGCTTCAATGGAAATGAGGTGCGCCGGTATCCTGTTGTGGTGTCGACACTGTAACAACGAGGAAGCCAGTGGATTTGGGGTTGTCGAGCAAGTTCACAAAGCGAATATGTAGACTATACAGAGGTGGAGCACGGTACAGTACCGGTATTCCACAGCAATGGGTATCGAGAGAGGGGCAGGCCTTTCCGAGTCACAAACGGGGGGCCGTCTGAGTCTCCCGTTGATACTCACTCTCTCGCTACTGCCGGCGATGAAGGGGGCAGCCACTGGAACACATTTTATGGCAGCGGCAAAAAGAGCTTGAATGCGTTGTAGGGGGGAGGGCGAGGAGGTGAGAGGGTGAGAGGTGAGAGGGTGAGAACTGCGAATGTGAATGTGAACGAATGTATTCAAGTGGCTGGGGGGCAGCTTCTACTCGCCCACATCCAGTCAAACTTGTCCACTAATCTCGTGGTGTGGCGAGTGGGGGAGAGTGTGTGTACAGTACTCGAGTACTCGTAGGGTGGAAGGGGGGGGGCGTGACTACAAGAGCCGTAAGTTAACTGGTGATTGTACTCGTACGAGTATTAATGATGCACTTCCGCTGGGAGAATGTCACCAACAGCTGCAAAAGGAAAAAGCACAGGTAAGGCTCTCCCTGAATCTGAATCATCCATCATGATGATGGAGAAAGGCTATGGCTGTGGGCAGATTATAGCGATGGCCTCATCGCTAATCAATACATTCTACACGATGAACAGATTGCCAACGTTGTGCTCGAGCAACTGAACGAGTGGTATCATACATGGTAGTCTACATACGGTACTATACCGGTACCCACAAGCACCCTGTATGATACCTCTGATACATACTCGAGTACCGGTACCGGTACTGTACTGTACTCGAGCAGCTTACTCTACCATACTGCACCAGAAGTGGAAGTCTGGAATTCATCGGTTCTGTGTGAATGGTTCTGCTGGCTATCAATGCGTGATAACTTATTCACCTGATGAAATCATTCACTGTATCACATTTCCAGGTACAGTGTTCGAGTACAGTACTCTACAGACTACAGTATGGAATGTACTCGTACGGTGGGAGGACACTGTGCTGCCCTGTTCGCTAAGAATTACCATGCGGCACAGGAACCCATTTTCTCTCAGCCAGACACATTGAGGCTCTCCTGCCATCCTCCTTCCTTCCTTCCTTCTTTCCTTTCTTCCTTCCTTCTCCTTCCTTCTCTTCCCGCCAAAACGTACTCGTACAGTGTACTGTACAATACTGTGCTGTACGGTGCATACCCGTAAGTTGCCTCCCGCCAAAGATAAATAAATATCATAAAATAAATAAAATAAATTTAGAGCTCAACCCCCAAACAACAACCCTAACCCTGTAACAATACCTCTCGCTTGCTCTGCAATCGCCAAAATCTCAAGTGTTGTCGCCGCCCGTGTTTTCTTTCTTGGTGAACAAGGTCAGGGAAAACAAAGCCCTCCATTGAACCAGTCCATACTCCACGAAACCCGGAGTCTCACTAAATATTCGCTTCCGTTGTCCAACTCTTCCCTCCTTTCTCACTCTTTCTTTCTCTCCCTCTCTACTTCATCTCTCATAGTCCCCCAATTTCTCAACCAGCCCCTCCCACAATCGTCACGTCTTTGCTCAACAATACCAGCCGCGCTCCTTCCTTCCATCCTACTTGTCGCTCTCGCTTTCATCGTCGGCAACAGCCAGCAAGACCTGACCTGACCTGACCTGACAAACAACCCAGATTCCGGCCAAAAAGAGAACGGGAGGAAAACAGCTTTCCGCGAGAATATTCTTCACCAATGGCTCCCTCGAATCCCCCGCCATTTCGTACCCCTTCCGATCCTTCACCCTCTATCACTCCCGTCTCACCTCCGGCCCCGAGCCTCCCTAGCAACGGTCTTTTTTCCGCCGCGTCAACACCTCAGGGACCTCAGCGCACCTCTTCCGGGAGTACTCTGTTTGCAGGCATGACTCCGGGCTTAAAACCGGGTGCGGGAAAGCTCGGCGGTCCTAGTAACGGGGGTGGTTTGTTTGGCGCTGGTCCATCATCTACGTCTGCGCCTTTGTTTGCCTTTCCTGCCCCCAGAGGAACTAGCGGAATGACTGGTGGCAACAAGATTCCTCAATTCAGCAAACCTGTCTCCGAATCGGCCTTTGCAGCCACCTCCCCACCAAGTTTTGCGCGTAAGGGAAACGTTGGGTGGGGTGGGAATAGATTTCCGTCTACCAACCACGGTGATAACGGGGAGGCCGGCTCCCCAAGGATATTTGAGGACGAATCCCAGAGCCAGGAACCCACCCAACAGGATGATGAAGACATGGACGGGGAATATGAAGAAGCGACCGGTATGTTTTTTAACGGCGATGATGACGATGATGATGACGAGGACGACGATTCCTACGACGTCCTGCCGGAGGGCTCGGCCGGTAAAAATCGCAAGGTTCGGTACGGGACAGAATGCAAAGTCAAACCGGGGATAGTCCAGGAACCTGGCTCTATGATTATTCAAACTGAGGAGATCATGATGGAGTTGCAAACACTTTTGTCGCCGGCAGCTCCGCTGGATTATGATTCAGAGTTGGACGAGGAGGATATGATTATGGATGCCGATCGCAACGCTCCTCCGCCTCCTTCCAAGAGAGAAGAATATCTTACCCGCGCATCGAGACTTTTCCTTAATACGCTTGCATCGAATCTTCCGAAGGGTCAGGCTAAATCACGTCTTCACAAGGCCTACTACCTTGCGTCGTTACTCTTACCGCTGCACCACTCCCGAGCAAACGTGGTCGAGACATTAAGAAGATGGCTTTACACACACAAGCAAGTTCCAACAAGAAAGGAGCTGACGGCGTTGAAGACACTCTACCCCAATGCTATTTACAGCCATTCGTACTGGAAGATTCTTCTACAGCTGATCCTTCGCGGTGAAGTTCAAGAAGCCATTGATTTGCTTCGCAGCGCAGACTGGGATATGCTGAACGAGAGCAACAATTCCCTTCCAAAACCAAAGCTTGGCGATACACAAGAGCCCACATGGGATAGACGCTACAGCAAGGAAGAAATTGAGAGCACCAAGAATGCGACAACTTCCGCGATCAAGTTATTAAGTACGTGTCCCGGATTGGCCCGTTCATCATACGCCCCTAGCTCCATGGGATTCTTTCCGGCAACGGGAATCCCTCACGGATCGAAAGGTGATTGGCGGATATGGCAAGGAAAGGTGTTTGCTGCTGCGGAGGATGCGAGGGCCGGGGGTGAAGGCGATGGTGAGACTACGTTTGACGAAACCGATGATAGTTACTACGAAAGCTTTCACCCACGGAATGGAGGCTCATACGGCTTTGGGATCGGTATGGGGAAAGCGAAGGAGAGGAAAACACCGGCTCCTGGCGAGGTCAGCAGAGGTCTCAGGGCAATCTACGATGTTATGAGGGGCGATAGGGAGGCCATCCTTTCTCACACCCAAAAATGGGAGGATGCAGCGCTTGCGATAATGATGTGGGGAGTTACTGACAGTTCCGATGATCCGGATTCAAGCATTGGAGATGATTCGGAAGAAGATGACGACGATGAAGATGGTGTATATGACGATGGCACCGGAAAAGCCTTGAATCGGAGACGAAGGGAAAAGGACCTGATTAGACTCTCAAAAGTGACGGAACGTTTGGTGGAATCCGATACGCCTCTTGACCCAACAAATGAGCTCGAGCTTGCAGCAGGAGCATGCCTAGTTTGGGATCCAAACGTTGTTGTCCAAGTTATGCCCAAATTCAGTTTGCTCGTGGCCAGTACTCTTGTCGAGATATGCGGCGCCGCTGGATCGATACAGAGGGGAAAGATTGGGAGTGAGGCGAAGACCAGAGGAATGATGGGCCGTTTCGATGAGGACGAACTTGCGGTCTTCGGAATGAGTCGAGGTTCCGGGACGGAGGCTGAAAAGGCGGATGGTGTAGTCAAGGAATATGCAGCAGGGTTGTTTGGTGTGGAATGGGTCGACGAGAAGGCACAGGTTGAAGGCTGGGAGGTCGCCGTGGGTGTTCTGCACAGAGTGAGGGGTGGGCGTGAGATGTCAGGAAAGGTTGGTGATCATGATTCCTACTAGGATAATTCGAAGCTAACCGAACTGTGTACAGCTACTTACCCAGTTGGAGTTGACATCGAAGGAACGTGTTGAGAGGCTTCTCACGTACTGTGGCGAAAAGAACCTCGAAGATGAGGCTGCGGAAATAGCAGCGGTAGGTGTTTTTATCCAATATTGGTAGCGTGGAAAAACCTAATAGGAAAAAAAAATAGTCCTTTGCAGAACGCCTCTCGGGCACCACTTCCTGTGGCGACAGCCTTCACTTCTTCGCCCTCGCGAACGACCGTTTCTCCCTCCATAACATTCTCACGAAGCTAACCACCTCCTCCCTCCTCCACTCAACCCCTTCGCCCGCCCCCTCGTCACTTGACCCCGTCCTCTCCAACCTCCTGAAAACCCCGACCTCGATCACCTCACCGATCCTCCGCTTCGAGCTCTCCGGCTACGCCACCCTTCGCAACTTTTATGAATCCCGCGACTCGGGCGACCACCCCCGCGCCGTCAAGGCGCTAGTGGCTGTCCTCAAATCCGCCGGCGAAAAACTCGACGGTGGTGTCTACGATGCGGACTGGGACTCCGCCCTAGAGGAATGGATGATAGCCGTTCTCCTTGGCGAGCTGATGCCATACATCAACCCGCGGAAGCGCCACCTGGGCATGCGTGAGGCCATGGACGTGCTCAAGGTGATTACCGACTTTGAGTGCGTCCGCGGCGACGTGTGGCGGCGGGCGGAGGAATTCCTGCAGCGGGTGCTCGCGCATAAAGATTCTCAGGGTGGTGGGAACACCGGCGAGGCGAACGGAATGACGGAGAGCGGATATATCGCCGGGAGCATGATTAGCAGCTGGGAGAGCGTTCGCGACGGGATTGATTCGGGGTTGGTTGGTGCTGGTGCAACAGCAGGAACAGTCCAACGAGCATGGGATTGGAGAGAGGGCGCGGACGGGTGGAAAGTCGCCGATATCATCCGCGTCGTCAGGCTTGGGATTGCGAAGATTGTGGCTGATGCCTGGTTGTTGGGGGAGTGAGTGGTATACAATAATCTCTGCTTGAGTTGGGGGGGTTTTGTAATCTTAGTCTCTTTTTTCTTTTTCTTTTCTTTTCTTTTTTTTTCATCGAGCGAGCGTGGGAGATGAAGGGTTTGTTCATTTATATATTATTAAATTTCTGAAATATCTCTTTTTCTTCCTTTTTTCCTGCTTCTTTACTATCCTCATTTTTCCTTCTCTCTGTTACACTTCAGCTCTTCCCATTTTGTCTTCGTCAAGTTAATTCTTCATGTAGTAGTGGAAGTCACCAGCAACGTCTCATCTTAGAAGCAGGGGGAAACGATCGAGCATCACACGACTAGCGAATAGCAGTTACCTAAACTACCACCGTACCACATTAGCTACACATCCAATTTTCCTGAAACTCACCATCTCGCTCCGTCCTAAATCACTCCTCGCAGACCATGTACTGTACTGTACTGCACTTCCGTCTCCACCTCGTCACACACGCCACATCTCAAATCACCCGACCAAGCAAGTCCAAGTCACAACACAGCATCGCACGAGGGCACATACAATGTGAGTCCCAAGGCAGCTTACCAACAGCGGGGGGGGAGCGGGGAGAGGCAACAAGATCTGGGGACGAGAAGTGCTTGGGCAGCGGACCGAGTGATGCCACATGATTCCTTTGTCGAGGTCGGAACCAGTGCTTGATGCTTGAGCCGCACCGAAACGTCGGTACTGCATATCCATCATGTAATCTACGATATAACCCCATCAGGTGCACAATAACGTGTTCCTACCGGGTCTTTCTTTCTTTGTAGATTCTGCTTATTGTCGGGGGGGGGCGTGGGGGACTTTTTCGTCCTGTTTTAGCGCTGGAATGTCCGAGTGCGGGTGCCGACGACGATAACACAAGTCCGCCCCCCCCCCCCTCCCGAGGCCTTCCCCTTACGTGATCCATCCCTCCGTCGGGGTTGGGAAAATGCTTCTTTTTGTGATATAATAATTATCATAGTGGTTACAGCACTAATTAAAACTCCCAGTACGTGGGATCCGGGCGCTGAATGACCCGTGTTTCCAAAAAAAAAAAAAAAAAAAAAAAAAGATACAGCTCTTTGGAAAAGAGCAACTTCGAACCATACCATATCAAGATAAATTCTGATTACCGCGACGACAGCTTCAGGAGTAAAAGGAGGGGTATTGTCACGGAGTGGTATCATGTACCATTTCAATTCTTTCTTCATATATCCTTCGACTCGTGTGATTCTCATCCCATCCCATCTCACACCCCGATAACATAAATTTATTCCTTACTTGCCATAGCATATGCGGGAAACATATATATATATATTTACGCACAATCTGGTAGGTATGATACTTTTTCCCCGGAAAGGCACTTGTAATACCCTCGAAGATGATGATGGTGTGATGGTCCCCGTGGCCGAGCTTGTGTCGCCGCGGGGGTGGGACAGGGTGTATAAAGAGCTATGTTGTGTAAAACGAGGGGTAGTAGTGGTTAGTTCGGCGATGATACAAGTTGTTTGGGCGCTGGGATCTGGATTTCTTGTGGATTGTTGCCGATCTGATACTGACTACGGTATGGTATGTGTGATACTGACTACGGTATGGTATGTGATTCCTGGCGGCGGCGATGAGTTTTTCATGCATGGATGGACGCTTATTTGAGGTCTCGTATTGTATTGATTTGAATAAGAGAAATATCATATGTCTCGGGACGTCCGAGTTTTCCCTTTAAGTAACGCGCTGTTTTTGTTTTTGTTGGTATTTTCTCCCGGCCCCGTCAAGATACCTGTAGGAAGCTTGGACGTCCTGAGACATATTTCTCTTATCCAAGTTGATACGGGTACCACAGGTCCCTTGGTTGATGCTCTAGTTATGCGGCTTGTCACCTGTATTATAACTTGCAAAGGGCACAGTGCCGGGTCTGGATATCAGGATATTTGAGGGAATGGTGACCTATTTTTGCGCTTAGCTTTATGTATCGTGCATTTCCCCCCTCTTTTTTTTTAATTTTTTTTTTTAAATATCCGAGTAAGATTATCACCACTTTCATACCATCTACCCATCACACCCTATTATCTGGCCATCACCATCACCCAGGGTTAACGCCAGCCAACAAAATCTTCGAAACCCCCAACTCCCCCCTCAAGCCAGCATTCCTCGAAGCGTTCAAAAGCGCCGTCTCGCTAATCCCGTTGAACCCCAGCCCCCCTCTCCTCCTCTGCAAATACCATTTGAGCACATCCGGCCAGAGCGCCCCCCAGCCCGCCACGTTCACCATGGGTGCATCCCACGATGGGTCGCTGATACTCAAGTCCGCGCCCAACTCTATCAACCGCATGAACACGTCCTTGCGAGAGCTAGCGGCTTTATGCAGCGGCGTTCTGCCCTCCATGTTAACAGTGTTGACGTCTGCACCCCGAGAGATGAAGTACTCTAGGTAACCTATGGGTGTTGGGCTGTATACGAGGTGGCGCACGGCGAGGTGTACAGGGGTATCACCGTATGGGTCTGGGCCGTTTATGTTCATACCTGCGGATAGGAATAGGTCTAGGAGTTTGTACTCTGGATCTTCGCGGGTTGTTTCGTATGGCCAGTTTATGTCTTTGGTGAATCTTGGTCCGACCAGGCATGCCAAGTGAAACGCTGTCGTCTGCGAGGAGAAGGTGGCGTCTGCGCCGCGGGAGATCAGCATTTCTACGATATCGACATGGGACTCCTTGGGTGTGCTTGAACCGAAGTAGAGGCGTCTGAATAGTCGTATTAGGGGTGTATCTAGAAATGATCCTCTGGGGAGTTTGCAGTTTGGATCCGCACCGGAGTCTAAGAGGATTCTCACCAAGTTGGTGTGGCCGGAGTTTATAGCTTCTTGCATCGCAAGGTTTAGCTGATCCTTGCTGGCTCCTGGGATTAGGTAATTTAGTAATTCCTCGTCTCCGAGCTTTGCTGAGACGCACACAGGGGGTGGGTCTATGGTGACGCCGTGGTCAAGAAGTAGCTTTACTATCTCAATGCAACCACTCTTTGCGGCACTCCCTACGGCACTCCCTGCGGCACCCTTTATGGCATTCTCTAGTGCAAGTTCCCGCTCCCGTGCCCGAGCAGCGAGTAGGAGTCGTGCTGCATCTACCAAACCGAGGGCACTGCATAGTACCAGTGCTGTTCGCTTCCTTTGCGCTTTCCGTTTAGCTACCGGCAGCCCGGGTACAGCCTCGGTATTGGCTCCTGCCTCGAGGAGGAGTCGTAGGATCGTAAGATCATTCGCGCGCATGGCTGATTGAAGCACTGACTCATTCAAAAATTGAAGTCGATTGACAGGTGTACCGGTGCTTAAGATTATTCGCACCATCGGAAGGTGGCGTTTGGCTACAGCCCAGCATAGGGCCGAGCGTGTGCCGTCATTGATTAGTGCGCGTTTGTGGAGGGGCGGCGTGAGGAGTGAGGCGAACCGGTTGCTGGTCCGGAGGAGAGCGTTGAGGGCGGGGGTGGGGAGGTTCTCGGATATTAGAATTATTAGCTCGTTTGGGAGGTGGTTGATCGACATTGCGGGGGGAGCTGACGCGATATTGACCTTGGAGGGATGGGATGTGAGATTCAACTTATTTCCTCAAGAGAGGCATTGAGGTTGCCCGTTTGCCCTTTCCACTGTATGGGCAATCCGCTATCTCCGTTAGGCCTCTAATCTCTGCAGTCAGGGATAAAACACTTGGTGAAGCAGTATGTAACGTTTGCCTGACGCGGTGTGGCCCGAACGAGCCGAATTTCCTGGATCTCATTTACCGGTACTTGCTCAGCCCAGGTTATCGTAGTTTGGCTCTGTTGCCTATCTATGCCGGTGGTGTATTTTCGTTTTTTTTCGTTTTTTTGATTTTTTACAATATCATGCCGGTAGTCCCGGTGTGTTGTTCGACTGACGATAGATAACTTGGCCACAGTCTCCATCATGCCCCACGACGAAACTAAATGGATGACGAACAAGCATCAGTCGCGGGTAATCCTCTGTTACCCTACTTTAATGATTTCCTCTTTTGCTTACAAAATACCTTACCCCTGCTTGTCACCCGCCCGATTCCGCTACGAGTAAGGTTAGGAATGTGTCCTGGGCGGTGTCTGCCCTCACCTCGAGTAGAGTTAGTACACTGCTGGACCAAATACGGGTCTCTGTCATGTGTTTAAATTGTGATGGAAGGAGTAATACCACCTTATACTAGATAGAATGAGGATCATGTTATAGGATACCAGTATAGGGAAAAAGATATGAATGATCCTTGCTCAAAATATTGTGAAATCCTTAAAAAAATGTTTTGATGAACCCGATTTCCCTCAGGTATTCAATTACCTCATATCAGTAGTTTCTACATATACTGTCAGGCTGACTGATGAGTATATAATGGCAGATATTTTCCTTATTCTGCTAACATGATTGTTTTCCTCAATATATTATAGCAGAATGCTCTATTATTCTTACAGCATATGATGTATGAAAATATATTGCAGAGAGTAACTGAGCAGATGCTGTAAGGTAAAATGAGGAAAAAAAATAATATGATAGCACCTGGATTTGGTCCAGTAGTGTAGTTCCAGGGCGGAACAACGATTACGCAAATTTTCGAGCGGAAATTCTTTGGTGTGTGTAACGCCTTTTTTTTTTTTTGCACGCATTGATGCTTGGGCTCGAGAAACGCTTTTCAACTCGGGGGCTGAATTCTTCGAGTGAATAGTTAATTCAGGTTAACATACAAATTTTAAATTTTTTTTTTTTGTTAAATCCATGGTTTATTTGTAGAGAACTACCGGAAAACCCCTGGCATACAGCCTAAGTTATGGCCTAAAAACATTAAAAATCACAAAAGAAACTTAAAATGCCCCCCCTTCTATAACAATTTAAACAATAAAAATCGTAAAAACAACCCAAACATTGTTGTAAAAACGATCGCAAATTCATGAAATTAATCCTGTTTTCTAACACATATAATAATTATGAGAAAAATTCCCTAACTAACTTCCTCCCTTCTTTGCCCCCTTTCCATAATCCCAAGTCTAGTGCTATGTTAAAGGTCTGTGGATCTTTGGCCCACCTGGCCCCCTCCAACACAGGGTACCGCATGACATGTGACATTGTTCCCAGCTCCCTCCCACACCTTGGGCATATGGAGTCCTGATTCTGGTTTGATCAATCGGTCCGCACCCCGAGGTAGCTCTTGTTGGCCCTCATCTAGTGAATTCTATCATACCTGCCTCAGATTAACATACAAAATAATCCCTATCTTGTACAGCGCGAAAACATCTCCCTGGCACTTGTGCTCGGGTCACCGGTATGGGACGGAGGGATACGGGATTAAGGCGTTTACCGGTAATATCGTCAGTGGCGCAAACACGGGTAAAGAAAAATTATTTAATCCGGTAGGAGCGATGCCAGGAGGAGCAGGATGCTTTGATAGTTCAAACCTCCTGCCCATCTCATCGCTGGCCTCCATGCTCGAGTAAGTGCGAGCTAGAAAGCTCTTTATTCTGCGGCATGTTGCAGCAGTGTCTTCAGTGGGCCCGGCTGGTTGAAACCGGGCCAGGGGACCTGGCCTGGCGTGGTTGGAGCTAGTTGGATGGCGAGAGACCCTTCCCACATTGTGGTAAAGTGAATTCCTGCCGCAGTTGATCCTCATCGCAACTAAAAGAGCGCTTGATGCCCGTAGTATGAAGTTGCCCGCCCCTCAACTTTTCCATAGGCCCAAACGTTGACCAGTGCATACCAGAGCGAGCAATATGTGGTCTGGTTCCCCTTAACCTTTGTGCACTGGCCTTTCAAATTTGAAGACAACCGGGGTTCGCACGGGCCGACCCGCACAGTCTTCGGGCTCGCGGAACTGGTTTCTTGGCGGCCGGGTAAAGCCCAACCTAGGCGGACCTCAACTAACTGTCGCCGGCGGGCCCACTAGGAGCGCTGTGTCGCGGCGATATCCCGACCACCCAAAAGGTGCTAGATAATGGCATCCTCAATACTGTCGACAACGCTGCCTACTGAGTGCCTGGATGAGTACTTTTAGCGCTGCCAAAACCTTTATCCGCGCTTGTGATATGGATCCCACCAGCATGCTCCTCCCACGACGTGCACTCCACCGGTACCAGTATGAAGCGGCAAAACACGGTGACCTCGGCGCAGTCAAAATTCTGCTAACTGAGGAAACAATTCCCCTCAACCACACAACCTACCACGCGCCTCTTCTGTAGGCCGATGTCAGCTTCGGCCACCAGTACCGGTAGGCCGTAGCATACCTCCTCCCCCGGGGCGCCCCGGGTAAGCTCTAACCTCGAGGATGCCCGTGACCCTCAGGCATACCGTGACTTTGGGGACTGAATGTCGCTTAGTTTTGCTGTACAAATTGGCGACTTGGGAGCTGTGCAAATGCTATTGGATGGAGGGAGGGTTGATCTGGGCCCTTATTTTCGGGTGGGGGCAGCTTTGCATGGTGCTGCTGAGTTGGGAATTGTGCAGATTCTATCAGGAAAATGGGGAATTAGCAGAAACTTGAAAGATGGCTTTGGGTCAATAGCTCTAGGACCCACAGTGAAGAGCAACCACGCAAGTGTCGTGAAGGCTTTGCCCATGAGTAAGGCAGAGATCGACCGGGTGGCTAGAGTATGGGCAAGCTAGCCAGGGAAGGAGTATAGCAAGGGGTTAGCTTGAAATACTGTAGAACCGCCTGAGAGAAATAGGGCGACCAGTGTGTTGGTGGGGCACTGGGCTGACCAGAGGGGGCACTTGGAAGAGTCTATCGTAAGGCAGAGCGGAGGTCTATAGCAGATGCTTGAGAAAGGTTGAACGAGTTATGGGATTTAGGGGAATGACAGGTGGTTTTTCCTTCGATATCTATGCACGCATAAGATGGCTTTTCTTTGTCGGAAGGCGGGACAAGGAATTGAGAAAATAAGGGGCAAACTCGGCCACGGCAAACATTTATGAAGACAAGTGGTTTGAGGATGACTAATAACAATATTGGGAAGGGGACATGTATCGGCGTCAATAAGCCGAAAAAATATATAGAGGCGACAATGATAGCATGCAGCTTTCTAATTTTCTATAACCTACTACTAGCCACTGGCCCTTACTGAGCTTGAAGCGCACATAATGTGATGTTTTCAAGCACAGTATTATTATTGCGTCTATATTCGACACTGGAGTCCACTCAACTTTCGGAAGTGGAGCTCCCACACTTCTTTAGGATAGCTACCATATGATACCAATAGTCATAAACCATGACTCGTACGCTAGCTCCAATTTCTCCAAAAGCAAACTCATGATGCCCGACCTGAAATTCGGACATAATCCCTTGAACAGGGCTATCATAAGTCGTGAATTGAGTATCGCACTAGTTTTTTTTTTTTTTCTTCGTTGCGCACCTATTATTACGCGCTGCATGAGGGCCCTTTGCCCCTGCGTGCGTGGTTTGTGACAGCTTCCGAATCCTATCTTACATTTTTTTTTTTTGGCCCCCAATGCTCCGGTCCCAATTGTTGGACGTGTGAGGTCTCCTCCCACCCTATAGCCGAATACCTCATCCGAAATAGCATCAGTTTAACACATTTATCCCCGAAAGGCAATGTAGCAGACTGTGAATTCCCATCATTCTTTATTCTCATCGACTTCCCATTTTTTCTCCTTCCCACTTTGCGAATGATGCAAGAGCTGGGGCAACCTGGCACATAAGGCCGGAGCCATAGCATGCCGGTATAGCATCATGGTCCCGGAAGGCTTGGGGTCCTCAAGTCCAGTCCCTCGCAGACAACAATTATTCCCTCGAGAGGGGATAAACGAGATTACATGCCCTCAGATGGGGGCGGTGGTCGAGGGGGGGCATAGGGACCGGAAGAAAAAGCCAGATGATAAATCCTTTTCCGCCCTTACTCCTCCTTTTCCGCCCTCTCTGTGGACATGTGGTGATCCTGAAGAAGGAGACACCTGAACCTTCGTTGCCCGTGGTTATTGACAACACTTTGGGAAGGGACGGCGGTGTCTAGTGGATTCCCGGTCTCAGTTGGCCTGGCTGATGTGTTAATTCTACCCGAGCCTGTGGGAGAAGATAACGAAGTCATTGCAAACTTCACTAAATCCGCCAATGGCATCAGATGATTCGAGCACAGTTGAGTGGGCCAGGCTGGGACAGGATGCCCCCCAGGAGTTATGAGGCATAGACATCGCTACAACTCAAACAGGCCTTCCTTATCAGACAATATTTGGCCCTCTACCCCTGCGACGCACAAAGTATTCTAATTCCTTTCAACTGCGTAGCCAGGTATAGATTTTCCCTGCTGTACGAGTACTATGATGATACTCCTGTTGCCTCAAGGTAGGGTACCGGCAGCAAGCTGTTTTTCTCAAGTTCACGCCGGTCCTTCAGGCCGGTACGCGGCCTTTGGTCGCTGCTCATTTGCTGGAGGATAGCTGACACCTAAGTGCTGGTAGAGTAGAAACAGCTAATAAAGCAACGTGGGCTCTTGTATCCACGCACTGTTGCCTTCCCTCCTGGAGGGTGGTATGTGTAAACGGACTTAGGCCTTCTGCGAGCACTGGAGCTAGATTAAGAATCTTTCGGGTACAATGGCCCCTACGGTACTGGTACCGTGATCTTTGATACAGTTGCTTTTTTGGATTTATCCCCCAACACAACCCAACTCCCGTCCAATAATCAGCGGTCCTTCTCCCCTTGAATGATAAGTATCTCATCTTTTTAAATTCTGGATTTTATACCTCGGGGTATCTGCCCTCCCCCTAATATTTCATAGGGAGAAAGGAGCGATTGTAGTCCCGAAGCTGAGTTAGGACGTGTGTTTGACGAAATCGCAACGAGTGATACTGGAGGTAGTTGCTGCAAAGGCATCAGCAAGGGCTAGACAAAGAAATGGTAAGACAAAAAGGTTCACTCTAGAGAACAACCCCCCTCCGTGCGTTTAAACAATATCCCACGAAATCTTGCTTATCGGATAAAACAATTTCGGCAACATTTTCCGCATAGCTAGCATCTGCCCCCCCCCGCTGGGGAGCAATACATTATACATGCTCTTCACTTGCTTTCAGGGCGAAGGGAGAAAAATGCTGTAGTAGTGCACGGTATGATTATGCTTCTTCATATTTATCGCTGCTCTAAATCCTGCAAAATTGTGCTCCGGTGAGTTCATTTCCGTGTCCCTTCAACCAGCTGCGCTTTTCATGCCCCCCACCCCCTTTTCGTCCCGACACGCAATACATGCATGAACTTGAACAAGCTTCTATACGACGGCTATTCGTATGTCCACATATCCTGACGTGTTATCATTCTAGTCCCTTTGCATCTAATCCGATTATGCCTAAGATCGAAGAATGGAGGGTTTTCGAGTGATGCATAGTGAGCGCACAGGAAACACATCCACCGGCGACCTGCTTTGGCCAAAATTCTAGGGGTCCTCCCAAGATTTAGAATGCGGCCACGCGTCCATTGGCAAATAGGGAGCGAAGTGGATATAGGGCAGAAGGGCTGTTTCCAGAAGCACAAGGAAACCTTACTCTACCGGCAACACCGGTACACATATAGCTACAGCCTTGCTCAGCTTTGTCATCAATATACACCGGGGCCTGCAGGTGTGGGCGGCCACCAGCCTTGCGGATCGGACCAACTTGCAAACCGGGCCGGGCCTTTGGCATTGATGGCCGAGCTTTGCCCGAGGATGCAATCTTGGCTCATGCTTTGACGTGGATCGAATGGTGCTTGCTTGATACAAGGGCTTTTTGAGGACATTTTCGGTACTGTGCTAATTGATCACACGATGAGCACCAGGTATGTGATACTGATGTAGAGATTATTATATCATACACGTACCGTGCGGGCAGGTTCGGTGCCTGAAAAGGTTTTTGTATGCCATAGCGCGAGCCGTACGCACGTCTTTGTATCATAAACTCAAGACATATGATATGATATATTATGAAACAGGTTCGGTGCCTGAACAGCTTAATACTAGCGCCTCAAGACGACCATCCCAAGAGCTGACTGATTGGTTAACCCTACGGTAGGTACTGTACAAGTAAATAACCTCAACTCATCAACCCCGCAACAGGGGTCCATTGTCCTAATACCGCACCGTATAGGATCATCAGAACGCAAGCTCCTCACCCCCCCCCCCTCATTCTGCAAACCAGCTGAGGAGAAGGCGTCAAGCCAAACCACAGAGTTTCAGATAGAAGAGGCACTTTCTTTTCGATGAGCGAGCAAAGCGATGGATCGGGATATCCGGATTGGACCTTCAGCTTCTGTGCTTCTACGTGCTAAACATATCATTGGGGTTACGTTCCTGGCCCCCTTGGCAGATGGAATAGGGTAAGTTACGGTAGGGTGGGCAAGGGCCAGCGCCGGGATGAGTTCGAAATATCATGGGAAAGATGAGTAAAAGGGAAGGTGGTGCTGGAAAATGCGATTCAATAGCCTATGTTTGTGGGGGTAAATTTAGTCTGTTGGTGAGAGCGAAAACGGTGGTCCTCGGCCGCGAACCACCACCAGCGGGAACATATACTGCTTCGGGGCGTTCAGTTCTATTGGTGTCTGATTACTTGTGGTGCAAAATCGATCAATGTTGGTCTCCCCTTCTTTTTTTTTTTCCTCCTCCTTTCATCCCTTACGATCTCCCTTCCTTGCTCCATATGAATACTCGAGCAGTTTGGGGGATGCAAAGTGTTCGCGTGTAAGGTCCATAAAATCATCTGCGTGCCCTTTGCAGTAGTTTGTAAGCATGTAACATATTTGTTCCGTTTCACTAGCAGTGGGATGGTGCTACCATGATGTCGATGCTCTTGATTTTACAGGCTTCCCAAACCCCGGCGGGGTATTCTGATAGAGCAGGAATTGAATTGACTCCACCCCCCCGATCGTGAAAGCATTCTGTGGGCGCAGGTGTATCAAAAAGCGTACGGGTAGCAGGCCTCTCACATTATGAAAAGTGGTGAGGGAGTTTTTGTTGTCAAAAATTGTTGCTCGGGTATCCTTGCCTAATGCTTTGATGGCGGCTTAAAAAGAATCAAACATACAAATCCTCGCGTAGCACTATCATACGTGGCTTCGTTTGTTCCCATTACGTCTAATATGCTATGAGAGCTAAACAGGTGATTTACATACATACTGCCCAGACGGACAAACTCCACCCGCTTCCCCAAACACCATCACCACCATCATCATCATAACCATCACCGTTATCTCCGCCACCCCACAAGCCCATTGCTTTGTGCTTTTAGCAGCAGCTGCGCGTCCTCGCTGATAGGACTAACCCTCTCAAACAAGGATATGCAGTCCACCATCACCAAACTCATTGCTCACCAGGTATTCCACGTACCGGTAGCGGAGGAGGGGATATAGCGAATCAAGAGATATCATCTTCTAATTCCTAATTGATTGGATCGAATGGACCGGTCGAGGGGGAATTTACCTTTACGGGTAAAGTCTGAAACATATACAGTGCAAGTTACTCTGGTGGGATCCGGTGCGCCGTGCGTACCCTGCTGGCGGAAGAAGGTTTTGGGGTTTAAATGCTAAGGTTTGGGCGCTGAATACAAAGTTCACGGTTGGATGGGTGCCGGTACTTGCGGATTATCGGATCCTAGGCAATTCTAGGTACTGTCCTCGGGCAATGCGTTCAAGGGGGGCCCTTGAAGAAAGCAGGGATAGTACCGTACTACGGTACACGGGTGCGGTTCTGTGATTCTCGGAAGGAAAAAAAAAAAAGTTCGTTGGGCGAAGGGTGTGTGTATAGTGCACTGCCCAAGTGTCGAAGGTATCTTCCTCATCGACCCCCTAAGTTCTAAAGCAAAGGGGAGGGCATTTTTTTCATATCAGAGACAATGGGAAACCGTAAGGAAATCGAGTTTAGCGGTATCATGCTCCCTGTAGTCTAGAGATGTGCACCCCACCTGCCACACCCACCCGGTAGCTGCAAGAAGCCACCAACAAACTGCAAGCCCTGTTTCGCTCACAAGTCGCCACAGTTTCCAGCCGAGAGAAAAATGCGATATCACAAGACGAAAGCGAGTGAAACGTGTTCAGGCAACTTCGGAGAGTGCAAATGAGCTGTCACAATGGCTTTGTCGTCCGCGATCTTTCCCCACACCGTCGCCGAGAGCTAGACTATTGCTTCCATTTTCCTGCGATACAGCAAAAGTTTAAGTTCGAGAACATTTAAGTAGGTCTTCCCCCCCCTTCCATTCATCTACACCACCCCCCGGGTCCCTATGCAACCCTTTAACACTATTCAGAAAGTGAGGCGAGATGGATCCTGAAGATGCGACAAGGCGACTTGAATCTCTGAAGCAATCCAGCAAAGACTCAATCCAATTCGTGCAAGTATGTTTTCTTGATCCTTTCACTTTTAATTAACCCTAACGCTATCCCAGGAACTATTGGAGGAGAACAGAAAACTCGGCAAAAGTCTTGCAGACATGCGGGTAGTTCACAATAGCATGGTTGCAACCTGTCGACAGTATGAACAGCTACAGTTAAAGTTTAAAGAAGCAGAACGCCTTTTGGTACGCTGCTGCCTTACCTGTCTGAAATCCAGCTAATAGGGTAGAGTAACAACCCGTACATTGTCGTTCTGGTTGACGGTGATGGAATGATCGTATGCTTTGCCACCCCCAATCGTACCGAACACCAGCTGACTTTATAACTAACAGTTTGCAGAAGAGTTGCTAGTTAGAGGGAAATCCGGCGGGGCAGAGGCTGGGAGGCTGCTTATCCAAGCTTTAACTGAATCTCTTGTGCCAGGAAGTACACCGGAGGTACATGTCATGGTTTTCGTCAATATGTATAAGCTTGCAAACGTACTCCAATTTACTGGTCGAGTTAAAGAGCCCAAGGTTTTTAAAGATTTCGCTAAAGGATTTATCCAAGCCAAAGAACACCTCTATTTCATAGACGTCGGGGATGGAAAAGAGATGGTAGACAGTCGTATTAGAGGTTTCCTATACACCAAACCCAAATATCGCTGAACAGCCAGGCTGACACGATTAGCGGAATTAAACTTTCATTTACAGAATTACAACTGCCAAAAGATTGTGCTTGGAGCCTCGCATGATAATGGATACGTCCGAATCCTGAACAGCATACAGTCTTCGGCCGCACCCGACGAGAGTAAGGTTTGCCTATTGGAGGGCCCTCCATTCGCCAGCGAGTTTCAATCTTTACAGTTCGAGACACTCAAGTTTTCTCACATCTTCGATTCCCGGAAATTGGAGACTCCCCGTCCGCCCCCAGGGCTGCCGGTCCCACCCAGGCCTGTGGATGTGTCGGCCCCGTCGTACCCACCAAATCCGGTATCGTACGCCAGTGCAGCTGTGGCACCGCCGCCCCCAGCAACTGCATCGAGGCCAACGACCACAGCTCCGGTGGGGCTCGGGAGCAGGCCTAACATTATAACTCCGCAGCAAAAGGCAGCGATGGCCAAAATTAAAAATTTGCAGCCGGCACCTTGCAACGACCATTACATCCTCGGGCAGTGCTGGAAAGAGCCATGCCATTTTTCGCACAAGTATAATCTAACGACGGTGGATGTACAGGCGATGCAGACTAGGGTCGGCGCTACTCGATGTGAATTCGGCGAGGCATGCCGGAACGAAAACTGTTATAGGGGCCACTATTGCAACGCCATTAGGGACGGCAAATGTGTCAGGCCGAATTGTCCATTTTTGGAGAGCGAACATCCAGATGGCGCTTATACGGGACCACCACCGACGAGGCTGTGGCGCTAGTGCCAGTGCGCACTGGAGCGGTTTTGGTGGTGGTGTTGGTTGGCGACGGTTGTAGTGGGGTGGTGGTGGTTTGAGGTGATGGCGGGGAGAGAGGTGTGGGGTGATGTAGGCATTTGCCGAGCTTGGGCGCCCCTCCGCCCGCTAGCCGACATGAGGAATTCATTTCTATTTCTTTAGAGCCTGTTCTCGTTTTAAAGTTTAGTTTCTAAAATCCGAGGATTTGATTGGTGACTCGGTGGTTGTTGCTTGTCGGGGATGGGAGATGCGCAGTCAGTATTGTATCGTGCAGTACTAAATGCACCGATTATGGGAAGTCTGTGCCCGGCCGTCATCGGCCCTCACTAAGATAGATCAACCGGAGTAGCATGGGGTGGTGGCGTTAACATCTAAGTCTCCCAAATCATGTACAACTTTTTTCTCCATCTACCCATCCACTCAACTAACTTGTTTATCCATCATTCATACCATCACCTTCACTACCCTCACCACTGCAACCACCCAAGGAGGAATCCAGTGCTATGATTCAAAAGAGAACCGTTCCCGGGGGAACAAATAAAATTTTCGAACGGAGGATCAAAGGTCAAAAATCAATAGCATAACAGTAAGGCCCTGTTTGGCACACTATAAAAAGAGCGGTTTTCTGACTTTTATGGCATCTTGCGAATGAAATATCTTGAGATTGAGCTTTTTTTTTTTTTTGGTTATAGCTTAACTTACACCCCTCCTGATAGATGTTTGTTTTGATCAAACAGGGCCCTAAGTTAAAAAAAAAGGGGGGGAAAGTTATGACCCAGGAGAAGTCGCAGTAAACTGCCTCTGGTTAGTAACCACCAAACCTGCAACACTGGCACTCGTCAAAGTCGAAATCGCGCCAGCGATTAAAGCGCTCATCGCAAGGCGGGAGACGTCACCACTACGGGACGGGGCGATCTGGGACAGCACGCCAATAGCACTGCCTAGCGAGCCGATATTAGCGAAGCCGCAAAGCGCGTACACAGCGATGAGGCGGGAGCGGTCGGAGAGAGTTTGGAACTCCGGGTCTGATTGGAGGCGGGTGTAGGCCACGAATTCGTTTGCTTGGGATCACGTTAGGTGGGGTAGAAGCGTCGGGGGGGGGGATTATCGGGTACCAATCAGTTTCGTCCCAATCAGTTGGGCAACTTTATATATGTCATCGCCCTCGCGCGAGACGCCGAGGAGGAAGGATATTGGGTAGCAGATGTAACCCACGATTAGTTCCACCGTTAGCGGTGGGTCGTTGATGTTTAGGTATCGGCCCCACCACGTTAGCAGCCCATTGACGAGGCCGAGAAGGGCGAGGACGCAGAGCAGGATTGTCATCACCATGCCGGCGATTTTCAGCCCCAGCCATGCGCCGTCCGCGAACGCGTGGAGGCTGTTGACGGAGGAGGTTTCGTCTTCCGGTATCACTACCTTCCCCGCCGTGAGACTTTCTTCCGTCTCTGGGTAGCGCAGCTTGGACACGGCCAGGGAGGCGGGGATACTCATTACGCAAGAGGATATTAGCGCCTGGGGATTCACACCCATGGAAATGTACGCTACCAGAACGCTACCGGCGATAGTAGCGAAGCCGCTGGTCATGACCTGATGTATTTCCGCCTGCGTGAGGTGCGCCACGAATGGGCGGATTAGCATCGCGCTCTCACCCTGTCCGACGAACGGACTTGCGGCGGCGACGACCGCTTCCGCACCAGAGACCTGCATGCTCCAGAAGAAGAAGGAGGCGAACTTTCCGATGAACCATTGCAGCACGCCCCAGTAGTAGAGGAGTTGCACCAATGCGACGAAGAAGATGATGGCTGGAAGGACGCCGATGAAGAAGTACGGTAGCTTCGCCACATCCGGGGATGTTAGGAACGCTGTCCCGTCGCGTGAGAAGCCGAGCAGCGAGCGCGCGAGTTCGGATACGAAGGTGAAGATGTCGAACCCCGCGCCCGTACGGAGCACGAAGAGGGCGATTATAAATTGCATCAACATTCCGACGAGCACCGTGCGCCATTTGATTTTCCGCCGATTGCGGCTGGTTACTGCGAGGGCGCCTATGAATACTAGTAGGCCGAACAAGGATACCGCACGGTTGTCGCGGGTGTTGTTGAGCGATTCCTCGCTGATGAAAGAGCCCAGCAGGAACACCGAGATTACCAGCGTTGCTCCGGCCGCTATGCGGAACCTCGGGGGGATCGCAGCGACGAGTGGAATTGCGGTCTTGGACCACAGGAACTTGGCGGGGCGCAGGACGTGGTGTGCTGGTAACCAGAAAGTTATGATGCGCAGAGTTATACTGAGCCAGAGGAGGAAGGGGATGACCCAGTTCTTGTCGTGGCGGTGGAGGACGAGGGATGCTATCCACCATCTGCTCCATCCCATTCACCCGGGCCATTAATGCCGGAATTGCCGTGATACCAGAGGCGGGGAGGAGGTGAACGTACCCAGTGAACAGTGCAAAAATAAACAAGTGCACGAAAGGCCTATACTTCCTATAATACACCCCCACTTTCCCCGGTCTCCTCCCACTCCCCTCGCCAGTACTCCTCAAGCTCCCGCCCTCGACCGCGTCTTCTCCCTTCTCCGGCTCTCCCGCTAATGCCGCAGCATGGTTCTCCACGTCGTGAAAGTGCTCGCGCGAGAATCGCGGGGGGGCGTGCTTGTCGTCCGGGCGCCTGTCGATAACGTACGAAGGCTCGGAGGCCGGGTTGTGTGCGGCGTGCGCGGCAGCGGAGTGGTGGAGGTGCGGGTGGTGGTGCTGGTTTTGAATGTCTAGGGCGGGATCTGGGAGGTGCGCTTTTGGGGGTGATAGTGGGTTGTGGTCGTCTACTACCGCTGCGGCGGGGATAGCAGCAATGGGAGTGGTGGTGGTGGCTGGGGCATATATTATGGGTGAGGTCATGCTGAGCGGTTTATCTGCGCCCTTCCCCAAAGTGTTGAATTGCACAATCAATCGTAACAGAGACGGTACGATAGGTTACGACGGAGATGAGGGAGGACCGGAATGACGGTCGGTCACAATGGGAGAAGAGTAGAAGGAGCGGAGGGGGGGGGGAGGGGGGAGGATATATCTATTCCATTCCGCGATCCCAAAGTCGCACTCCTGGGATCGTTGCTTTAATCCTCTTTTCTATCTATCAGGATGGTAGTACATTTCTTCCTTCCTTTTTTGTTTTCTTGTTTTTGAGAAAGGTTAGCGCGGCGCTGGCCGCTCTGCTACGATAGCAGAGCGGACCTCTCTCTCCATGTGTGGGTAAGTGGATAAATCAATAAATAGGGTATTGGATTAATGGGCGAGGGAGGGGAGGGGGGGAAAGCACCTTCCCCAGTTGGATCTGTGTGAGGTCTTGACTGCTCATAGTCCATGCCAGACTGCGGAGTTATAGCAGCGGTGGCCACGGGATTGGCTGGATTGGGCAAGAGAAATTGCAGTACTTGTACTATTAGTAGTCTAAGTAGGAGTATTCTGAGCTGATAAAAGCTAGACCTAGATCCTAGCTTACCGTACCCCGTCATACCGTGTCATGAAAGCTCATTCACTGCTGTTCTCTATCTCCGATATCTATCTATCTGTCTATCAATCCATCTATTCCGTTCGCACCTCTAGCTAGGGGCTCTGCTTCTGGATTCCCTTTTTATCACCAATCTCTCGGGCAAGCCCCTCTGTACGGGACTATACCATACCTTATTGGCCGGCGGTCCATAACCACACTTTTTCCCCACGCGAGAACAAAAAACCCGGTCTCGCGGGCGGCCTAAAACTCCATATCCAATCACATCCTACTATGTTCTACGTTACACCGTCATAGTGTACCCCACCGCTGCATTTGCAGCGGTGTACGGTACATACGGTAACCGCGGTTGTCAGCAACAAGCAATCGGTTGATCGACACTCGTGCGACGGAGTGGGAGGTTCTTGGCTGATCATGTTGGGGGAGGGGAGTAAAGTGGCTAATTAGAGCACGGGTTACAAGCGCTCGTAGCGTGAGTTTTTGGATAAGGAAATCGGAGGGTGCCGGTACACTACGGTATGGTACCGTAGACTACCGGTACTGTACTCGAGTACTCGACAGTAGATGTGTGATGCCAAGAGGACTTGCGATAGCGGGATCTTTTTTGGTGGTTTTGGAGGGTGGAGGGTTGTTGCGCGAATTTGTAAAATTGGAGTTGTTGCGGTGGTCTTTGGGCTGCAGGCTGGCTTTGACGGGAGGATACATGTATGATATGTGTGTGTATGTAGGGGCACTTTCTTGAGCAAGGGAAATTTCTCCTGCAGCCACTTCTTTTTCAAAAAAAGCTGTATGATAGACAGGAGAAGTCCCCTGTCTTGCTCAATAAACCTCGAAAGTCAACGGGATAAGTTAGATCCGGGCCGGTGAGAGCCTTAGGCTGCCTTGATTACCGTACCGTAGTGCGGTATCTTAGAAGTATAGTTCCGGTTACTATACACAAATCCCTCCCGCATTGGTAGGTGAGGTGAGGCGAGGTGAGTAAACCCCCCCCCCCCCGCCATCAACGGCACGACAGTTGAACCGAGTTCACCTAAGCTCACCACAACAACTTTCTCACTTTGTCTCAGACTTGTGCACACACACACGGTATGTATCGCACTTGTACTGGTACCTGGCTCGCGCTCAAGCTTCCGAGACGAGACAACGTCGGAACTTTCACACGCACAACAAGTTTCACTTCCTTGCCCCGGACACGCCATCGATCAATTGCACCCTCGCTGCGGTTACGGTATTTACCCCGGATGGTCCTGCTTTTTGGAAGGTGCGTATTTATCGATCGATCGGGAGTTGCAGCCGTGTATGACACTGGTACTGTACCGTGTTACCTGCTATTATCTAGTTTTCCCCAGGCACCGAGAGTTGTTTGTGTGTGAAGTCAGCACCTTTTGGGAGCTGGAATTGCCGAACGAGGTACTGTATTTGTACCCTGAGAGGATGAGATGATTGAGGAGACTTCTGAATAGAATGCATACCCGGAATTTGCGCATGTTTATTTCTGTGAGCTTTGGGGGTTTTTTTTTTTTTTTTTTGATTGATTGATTGAGTGGGTATTGGGCACTCCCGGCGGGGCGGGCGTAGTGTTCTTGCTGAAGGGATTGAAATTGTCGGTTCACGGGCACGGAATATGTGTTTCTGGTACTGCACTGTACTGTACTGGGCTGATAGAAGGACTATCACCGCTCCCCTCTGGATATGAAGATATCCTCTAGGAATAGCATGGCAAAGGAACAAAGATGAGAGATTTGTTTTAGTCTATCTACCATGTGCACTACTATATCTAAGGACACATATATAAGTGGTACTGGCATATGCTATGGCCTGTGCTTGCAAAACTACACTCAGGTTCTTTGCACAAAAAAAGGTTTGCCTATAACCTGAAAATCAGCAGGGGATTTTTATCTCTGAGGCTACTGAAATCTCGGGAATTATTGTATAATAATATTATACTAGCAAGAATTCCTCCAAACTGGCAATCCCTCTGCGGTAGCCTTTTTTTTCTTCACCATCTATATATATAGAAGGAAGAATGGTCATAGTTTATTTGGAAGTATTAAGATTATGAGTTTTCCTTATTAGGGAGCTTTTTTTTTTTTTATCACTTCCTTTTCCTCAATATTCCATCCAATACGTTAACATTTTTATTTCTCATCGGGAGTACCCTAGGCGTATTGAATTCTTGACACTATCGCAAGGTTATGTCATTGGGTCTGTTTTTTTTTTTTTTTTAGTCCCACAATTTTCTTCTTTACTTGTGTTGTAATCAGACAAGAGCCTGATCATGAAATTAGGAGGATAGTACTGAATACTACCGGACACCCTGCAGATGGTCAGAATTCAGTGTTCAGGCTATATATATCCAGGACAGCGAAGTGTCTGGCTGGTGGAGTGAGATGATCGGTGGAGAATAGTTGTCTGGGGGGGGGGGGAAGGGGAAACGGGAACAGAAAATCGAGTGATAATTGAGTGCAAATATTTCATAATAATATTATAAGGTCTAGCTAGATAAGGGGTAGAATGGAAAATAATAAATGATAATAACTGAAAAACAGGCTAAGGACTGAGTGAAGCGTCTTGATACTCGGCATGCAGTTTTTATTTTACAAATTATTGACTTGAAATCCTCCTCCTCCCCCCCCCCAATGCCACCTACCTACCTACAAAGCTTTACATATTGTATGGGAACAAAAGGAGGAGGGGCCCATTGAGTCACCCAAAATCCGTGATAGTGAAGTGTATTTCTATGTATCCTGGACAAATCTTTGAAAAAAAAATCGTCATGGGACAGTAGAAGGATCCGGCAAAGTGAGGTCCGGGACGACGGAGTGCGACGGCAAGCCCCCGCCCGCTTGGTTGCCATATTAAACGAGAAGTGCAGCACCAGTACTTGAACAGTACTTACAGCGGGGTTTCCCCAACAATTTGCCCTTTCTCATAGTCTGTGAGGTGGCCAGTCTTCTGTGAAGGCATGGCTGTGGAGGGGTGGTTGTTGCCAGAGGTAGGGTATTTTGAGGTGTAGCTCGGTAACCACGGATCGGACGAAACGATTTGATATAGTGATGTATGTATGCATGGCTGACGGTACTGTCCCAGGGTTGTGATAAGAATTTCTACTTGTTGAAGGTTTTGTTGGACGGAAGGTCTCGATTGATTGGTGGTTACGAGATATCGCGGCTCTGAGCGGGCACGAAGGCTGACCTACAGTACTTCTTCCTCGCTTATTCCTCTTAGCTCATGATATAATACCGACTTGCATATAGGATACTCCCCCGGCTTCCTTGCCGAGTGACGAGTACCGGTATTACAGCTGTCTTTCAATCCTGGGTTCTGACACTGCCCTTTGCAGCGCTATTAACTCACCGGTTCACAACCTTCTGACAGTACGACCAGTGCTTATCACGAGTAATCACTCGAGTGGCAGTGCATCACCACTGACTACTCTGGCACTTCTCACTCTCGAATGGTGTGATGTAGAAGCACTCACTTCCTCGAAGTTTACCATCACCACTGGCCGGTGGTGTCCCCTGGGCGGGAAACATGTATTGTGCGGTATGATATTGGCATGGTGTAATCGAGACTTTTTGAAGGGGGAGTTGAGGTGAAGCGAAGTTTGTGATTAATCCGTGTACAGTACTGTACTGCATCCTACTAACAGACAGGGTCTCCGTGTATCGCTATGGGAGTTATTGTCATTTTGCCCAACATGCGTTTTCCTTGGCTCCCTTACGGATTTGGATTGCATAAATAAGTTTCTCCTACTATATCTTTCCCTCTGCTAGGTATAGCGGGTGATTAAGTTACACAAACTATGCGTCCAATTGCATACTCTGGAGAACTCCATATAGTACCACAAAAACCCTGCCCCCACAAAGAGCAGGATACCGGTACAGTACCAACTTCTACAAACCCTCTCCGGGCAAGGATATCTCCATCCCTTCCTTCCGTCCCATGAGTATCTCGACCTGTTTATCTGTCTGTTTCGTCCTGCACGCACGATACACTGTGTAGCCAAATCGGGACACCCCAACTTGGAACCTCGGGGCTTTCCCCCCCCCCCCCCCTCACAACTGCAGTACTACTGTATTCTTAGATGTCTGCTCCGTGCTCCCTTATGATTTTTGACCCCCCCGTTAAACAAACTGATGTCTGAACTCGCTGTGGTTTGCACATGCCACGGTGGGTAGATGGGACGGAAAAGGTAGGGTCGGGTAGCTGCTTCTCGTGAAGTGGGCGAATGAATAAAATAGCATAAAAAGAGCTACTGTAGGTGCTGAACTGACGGGTTTATGCAGTGGTTGAAGCAACAACAGTGGTGGTTGCTTTTCATTGTTTCGCGGTGGATGGATGGGTGATGGGGGATACGGGATTGGTTGTCGGGAGTTTGGGTTTAAATTGTCCCTATTGGACTAGGTTCGGTCAGGGAAGAATCGTGAAGTAAATATATAAATATAATAGGTACCTATATGATAGTAAAATGTCCGTCGGCGGTAGATTGATGATTAATTGCGCGTGTATTAATGCCAGGGAAAGCCGGTCGTAGGCAGAGTGAGTCAACAGGTCAAGTCGACCTGAATAGATCAAGAAGGGATTTTTAATCACGGAGACGAAACAGAGTAAGAAGCGAGTTCGGGAAGGGATTCATTTCAACTAAGCACTCTTTCTTCGTTCTTCACATTTCTCCGTTACCCACACAAACTTGAGCCGCACTTTGAACAAACATTACTACGGTACTACTGCCTCACCCCACATTATGGCAAACTTGATAGATATCGACATCGAAAAACAGATGTCTGACCATTTGGAGAAGCGGGAGGCGCTGGTTACTAAAGAGAAGGAGTTCCGCCATGGTAAGCCTTCCCCCAACAAACTTCTCATACCAATAATCTAATGCATGCATCTTCCAGACTATAAATTCCGAAAATCCCTCTCGGCAACAGCAAAACGTGCCGCGGCAATAGTCTCCCGCATCAGACAGCACGAAGCAGAGACAGTATGGACGAAGGAAACCGAGGAGGAAGAAGGGGATGTATACCCCGGTATGATGTTCACTCTCGCCAAGGATCGCATGGAAACGACTGAGCTATGGAAGATTGTGAAGAAGATGCCGAAGGGGTGTCTGTTACATGCTCATTTGGAGGCTATGGTTGATAGTATGGTTTCTTCCTTCCCTCCTCAGCTGTTGTGGGATATTGGATCGCTAATGGAGGGTTAGTGGATTGGTTGTTTGGGGTTGCGTTGAATACGCCTGGGATTTATATATATTCGGATATTCCTCTCACTACGCCGAAGGCGTTGGAGAAGGCGAATATTCAGTTTACATATTCTGCTACCACACCGAAAATGGCTGCAGGGCTGTACTCATCGCAGTACGAACCTGGAAGTCTAATCCCGGTGACTGAGGTTGCAGATTCGTTCCCGGCAATTTTACTCCTGAACGAACCTTCGGGGAAAAGGACCTCCCGGGAGGGTTTCCTGGAGTGGATTACTCGCCGTACCACCATCACGGCCGAGGAGAGTCTGAAGCACCACGAGGGGATAAACATGATTTGGACGAAATTTCAGGGTATTTTCCTAGTTATTCAAGGGATTATCTACTATGAGCCTATTTACCGACAATTCGTATCATCCCCTCTAGCCACCGGACTGCTTGGGCCACACTGACATTTACAGGTCCGGCACATCCTCCACCACCTCCACCAAGACGGCATTCTATGGGTCGAGCTCCGCGCAGCCTTCCTAATGACCTTCAAAGCCGCCGAAACCGGCGCCGCGCTCCCCCGGTCAGACGTTGCAAAAGTCTTCTCGGAAGTAGTCGAAGCCTACAAGGCCTCCCCAGAAGGCACCGGTTTCTGGGGTGCGCGCATGATCTGGACCAGCATCCGCCGGCTCGACCAAGAAACAATTATAGCCAGTATGAAAGAATGCGTAGAAACCAAAAAGTTATACCCCGGTGTGATTGCAGGCTTTGACTTGGTGGGACAAGAGGACCTCGGACGAACTCACCTAGAAATGCTCCCAGAGATATTATGGTTCAGAGAGTACTGCAAGCAACAGCACGTAGACATCCCCTTGTTTTTCCATGCCGGAGAAACGTTAGGCGACGGGAACGGCACGGACGGGAACCTCTTCGACGTGATACTACTCGGCACCAAACGCATCGGCCATGCCTTCTCGTTGCACAAACACCCACACCTGATTTCCCTGGTTAAGCAGAATAACATATGCGTTGAAGTCTGCCCCATATCAAACGAGATTCTCCGCTTGACATCGTCGATCCTGTCGCACTCGCTACCGGCAATGCTAGCGCATGGCGTTCCCGTGTCACTTAACAACGATGACCCGGGAATCCTCGGACAGAAGACTACGGCAAGCATGACGCACGACTACTGGCAAGTGCTGCAGGCGTTTGATAACGTTGGTCTGGAAGGATTAGGAGATTTGGCGTTGACGGGGGTGAAGTTTGCCGCCTTCGAGGGCGGGGATGTGGGTGTTATGGAGGGGCCAAGAGTGCAGAGAATGGAGGAGTGGTGGGAAAGGTGGGAGGTGTTTTGCGAGTGGGTTGTGACCGAGTTTGGCCATTGGGAGGGGAAGTAGGGCTTGTTAGAGATGCAAAGCGGGAGGGTGAGTGATTAGGGATGATTGGGGGTGGGGATCATTCAACATTGTCATGTGTACCATTTGATTTTGATATATCCATAAAGTTGTGGGAAGCGCTAGTAAATAGCTAAGTAAATAAATAGTTGTTCAACCATTCCATTTGTTCGGTATGGGAACGATGTATGGCGAGGAACGTCGGCAGCCCAAGCGCAATTTCCCCTCCTCAAAGTTTTTTTCAAGAACCCCTACGATGGGAAACTATAATTCTACCAGATAACACACAGAACAAGCGATCCCCCACACATAAACAGAGAGAAAACAAAAACCTTCCAAGTTTTCAGAAAGACATTGAGTCCGACAGCGGTGAAAATCCCTGTGGGAAGGAAGAGGAGAAACCCCCTCGGGGGCATTATAGTTTGCCAAATGTAGTTGATAGGAATTATCCAAGGAATCAACCCGTATTTAGCCAGGATTACAGGTAAGCGGGGCAGCGGAACGCCAGGTTATGCATCCACCTGTGAAACATGAATTCTCATTGACCTGCTGAATGTGTACCCCCTGCCCTGACCACCAACCGTAATCTCCTTCCGAGAGGAAAAAAAAATAAAGAAAACTCCGTTTCTTCTCGGAGACTTTTTTCCTCAAGTTACTGCGCCGAGGCAACTGCCGTGATGTATTCACTCACCCCCCCCTCCCCCCCAAACACTTTCCACAGCTTACACAGCGTATCTTACAGCAGATGGATGGCGGAGTGGTGGAACTCGACGGGTGCTTGTTTGTCCGGATGAGGGGGAGGTATTGGTGAGAGCGTCTGTGCTGGTTTGCTTGTGTAAACTTGCCGGATCCATTCGTTTGTCCCAGCCGGTGATTCTTCGTATTATACACAGCATCCGAGAAGTTCTTGGCTGAATAATGTATAAAGTGATCACCCGGAAAACCCAATAAACCCTACCCGGGGCTCCAACCGAAGCATTTGAGAGAATAAGCCAGCACCTGAGTGGTGCTAACTAGCAACTCCTCTGACTCCGAGTGACACCGCATGATCACTGGGAACGCTGTTTCAAGAACGCCAGACGTATGTACCCCCCCCCCCTCCGCCCTGAGAAAAAAAAAAAAAATCTAGTGGGATCACTTTTTTTTAAAAAAAATTACTCAACTTGAAGTTTCCCCGTTCCCTGTAACAGCCGCTCTTCGCGCTGCCCGACTATGCTCGAATGGGTCCTCCTCCTCGTCAGGTGTGGGAAAGGACTCCCGAATAAAATTTCCGGTCACGCTGGAGCCGTAGAGTGTTGTCGTGAGCGCTTGGGGAACTTGATTGGAAACTATGCTCGAGTAACCGGTACTGCCGATTTACGAAAGTTACTGAATGCGTTTACCTTGCGGGGTGTTTGGTGCGTAGGGCGGAGTATTAGGTGGTGATTTAAATTTCCTGGTGCTAGCTCTCGTATGATACCTGAGAACGCATGATATTTCGAGTGATAAACTGTGAACAACTGTTGTTTTTCCTGTTGGATTATGTATGATACCTATTTCATGGCGGCGAAGGGCTGGGGGGAGGGGGTTCGCCGAGCTCGAGAGTTTGCGTCATGTCAGGGTAGCAGGGTATGTTGTGCCTGTGCTGGGGTTATATACAAGCGCTCAGGACAGGGCCCTTGAAACCCCTCCATACTGTAGTATGATAGCAGCATTTGCCGAATTCCCACGGATCACGTTTGACAAATCCCGGCTCCCAGCTGCTCAAGCAGTCAGTGAGGCGAGGGTTTTGTTGAATCGATGCTTAAAGGCCACCACGTGCCCCGTCTGGTACCGGTATTGTAGATATCAGCCCGGCCAGTGGCCTAAAAACCGGGAGACAAACATGTGTTACGCATAGTAAGGCTGAGCCGTATTTTGGTGCAATGTAGGTGTGAACTCCCGCCAGCACTGCTACGGCACAGGAGGGAGTTGTGTTCTCACGTGTGCAAGTTTGGGGTGGGGTGTTGTATCATCTCTCTTTTTTTTTTTCCCTTTCTACCCGGAGGTGGTCGGTCTGCGGGGGGATTACAGTGCAGTGTATGAGCGGGAGCGGGGGGTTTGTACCGTAAGGTGGCTATTAGTGCCCGGTTTTTCTGCCCCGGCGGGCGGTTCTCCCTCGCTTCTTGCATTGGAGCAATTCGGAGTGTCATAGTACGAAGGAAGAGCTCCTCTGCTTCGTTTTGGAATGGAAGGCGAGGGGGGGGGGGCTGGGGGGTTTACGTACAGATGGAGGTATCCGGAATGGGTGTTGCTTTCGTATCATGGGTGTGGTATATTCCCGCTTCAGAACCAATATCGTAATCACCCCGCCTCACAGTTCTCGGTGTTTTCTGGTTTTTTGTGGGTTCCGGGGTATGATGGCCGAGGGCCAGATAGAGTAAAGGGTTATTGCTTAATCGTATGATAGCGGGATTAACTTGAGTCTTTCTCCAATTTACCAGAAGTCAGGTATTGCAAAGCAATTGGCAGAATTGGATTATCATATAAAGTTTGGTTCGAGTTGTGACTTGATTGATACAGTGAAAAAATAATAATACCCCATCTTATTGCCCAGCTCGGATACTACAGTATGTGGTCATGAGTGGCATTTCGGTGAATACGGGACTAATCTCTGTTCTTATGCGCGGCTCCGTTGTAGTAAAGGGAAAGGGAGAGTGTGGCGAATCTTCCTAATAAATCGGGGTAATGGCAGAGCGGCGGGAACTATCTACCATACTCGGGGGACATGGGGAGCCCTCTGGAATTGCCGTCGGCGAACTAGTGCCCTCCGATAACGTGAGAATTGCCTGCAGGATCTTTGGATCGGATTGTGAGTTGGGGCAAGTTGCTGTAATGCACGTACACCTGATCATTTTCATGATAGTGTTGTCTCAAGAAGTAGGGGATAGCAAGGATACTTGGTTGGGTCTTTGTCTCGAGTATTGAATTCAGAAGCGTGGGATTTTTTTGGTACAAGTGCCCCCGAAAAAGTGAGTGGGCACATGCCTTGGCGCTCCCTCAAAAACACTGTTAGGATTATGAAAACAAAATGCTACACAAAAACCAACTGACGGCAAAGGCCAAAACTTAAACAAGTGAAACAATAGCTTTTGACGCATAAATCACCACCCAGAATGACCCCCATGTCGACGAATAACTTGAAGTACCCGGACCGGCATGGAGTCAATAAACCTATCCACCTTCCCCTGATCAATTGCATCCCATTCCTCTTGTGCTGCTCTTACTAGCCCTGTGATTCCTTTAGGTCGAAGTCGAGGAGTATTGAATCGGATTTTGAGTCGTCGTTTGAGTGTTCGCCAAACATTCTCGATAGGGTTCAGATCTGGACTATAGCCCGGCCAGTCTGAAACTACAACACCATTGCATAACTTGAACCGACGACTATAAGCAGAGGTATAGACCTTGGAGCCATCCTCAACTAGTGAAAAACCTTCCTCCAATCCTCCCACATCTTTCCACAAAGGTAGAAAGCCGGTCTCAAGACCTCTTCGCAGTATTGCTCCGAATCCATACCACCACGGTCATTCTGTCGCCGATACTCTGCTGGAGATCTTTGCCGAACGTGAACCAGCTGGCTTCGCCGACTATGTGCTATTGCGACTCAAAACATTGTAGATACTCTTTCCCCCTTGAACGTCGGGCGTAAATAGCGATATTGTAACTCTGTGCCTGGCTTTTGCCAAACGCGCTCATAGCCACCACCAACACCTATTTCTACTTTTGCCTCATCTGAGTAAAAGTTTTTGCGCCAATCTTCCACACTCCAGTGTCGTCTTTGCCGACACCAAATCAACCTCTTACGCTTTGATTTTGAGTTCAGAAATGGCTTACGGCGTAGAATTCGGAGGTGGAAGTCCAATTTGTGCAGTGATTTTTGGATCGTTTGCGGATGGCAATTGAGCATCGACTCATTAGTAATTTCGGCTAATGTTGCACTAGGATTGTTCTCCACTGTTCGATTGAGTCAGTGGAGCTCTCGTGGACCAATTTTTGGTGGTCTTCCTGGTCGAGTTCGATTTTCCACTTGCTTCGCCACCTTTTATCTCCGAACGATATTTGCTACATTTGACTTGGAGACAGTTGTACGGTCGGCAATTTCACGATTGGTGTAACCTTCTGCGTTGAGCTGAATAACCTCCATCCGCTCCAATTTTGTACTTTCTCGCCGTGCTCCATTCGCGTTTTGGGGCATTTTTGTGGAAATATGCAGAGTAGTGACGATGAGGTTGTTGTTGCTATGAAGCAAAGTGTGCCCACTCACTTTTTCGGGGGCACTTGTATCATAATAGCAGCTGGGTGTTGCGGGTGGGTAAATTTATGGTACCGGTACTGTACAATACTGTATGTCTGGGCTGATAATCGGAGAAGGGGTGGGTTTGGTTTTTCCGAGGTTTTGTTCAAAGGGAGACGGAGCCTCGCCCTACCATAGCAGCAATATCGTGTCATCATACGCTGTACTAATAATGTGTGGTACTCGTAGATGTCCAAGTTGAATTATTGCACGGTGAAGAACAAGTTGACATCTTCTCCCCTCGGATACCTGTTACTGAACAGTACTCGTGCAGTCCGTCAATTCAGCCCAAACGGCGTCTACATTCGATACTCGGGGTGGGGCTACACCCATCGCGGGGCAAATGGGAAGATCGCCAACAACCGCAACTAGCGCTTGTTTCCCGCATGTTAGCTACCGTGCCGCAGTATAATTCAGCACACCCCACAACCCCTCTTCCCCTGGCTACGACTGCCGACAACACACAATTAACCTAGAGACTCATCTCACAGAGTTACCCCTCCCCCTACTATCGATGTTCCGGCGAGCCATCTCCTCTCTTGCCTCCATCTCTCCATTCCCCGCAGCAGCCTCTTCCAAAGCAATGACATCGCCTCTTAAACGCCCAGTCAAACTTGCGTTGATCCAGCTTGCTACTGGCAATTCTTCCCTTCTTCTCTTGGGCGAGGTCTGTATTTTAACTGATGTTATATGAAATAGGAAGCGACAAGGACGTGAATCTAAAGCGAGCATCCGAGAAAGTGGCGGAAGCTGCAAAGAATGGAGCAAACATCGTTGTCCTCCCAGTACTCTCCCCCTTCAAATCGGTCCCTTAGAAATCTCCCACAACTGACAAAGAGTTGAAACAAAAATAGGAATGCTTCAACTCCCCCTACGGCACGGAGCACTTCCCAAACTACGCCGAGCCAATTCCAACCCCGACGCGGGCCTTCCCCACCTCCGAAACCCCATCCTACACAACCCTCTCAACACTCGCCTCCACGCACAAGATTTACCTAATCGGGGGCTCAATCCCGGAGTTAGACCCCGAAACTTCAGAACTCTATAATACCTCGTTGACATTCTCCCCGACTGGAGCGCTCCTTGCAACACACCGGAAGATCCACCTTTTCGACATTGACATCCCCGGGAAAATCAAGTTTATAGAATCGGACGTGCTGAGCCCAGGTTCAACGCCCACATTGATACTGACCGAGTACGGGTCTATAGGATTGGGAATCTGTTACGACATCCGCTTCCCTGAACTCACCATGATCGCAGCGAGGAAGGGCGCCTTCTTGGTGATTTACCCTGGAGCGTTCAACATGACTACTGGTCCCATGCACTGGGAGCTACTGGCCCGTGCCAGAGCTGCGGATAATCAGGTTTATGTGGGCGTCTGCTCGCCCGCGAGGAGGAAAGAGGAGGACGGGGAGGGGTATACCGCCTGGGGACATAGCATGATTGTGGACCCCAATGCAGAGGTGGTTGTGACCACAGAGGAGAAGGAGGGGATTGTGGAGTGGGAGCTGAAGCCGGAGAGGATCTCGGAAGTGAGGAAGGGGATCCCGATCAGTGGACAGAGGAGGTTTGATGTTTATGCCGACGTGGCGGTTGCTGGACCGACGAAAGGGATTGAGGAGTAAACCAGCTGTTGCGGCCCAACTTGCGGGTTGGGGGAGCATCCAGCCCTCTCTTCAGCTGGGGGGGCTGTTGCTGCTGTGGCGCTGCGGACTTAATGGGATGTCAAAACTCGATGCCTAATGATAATAAATAACCAAATAAATAGGTGAACGAGCTTATAGGATCAGCTCAGTGCTGGCGTGCTCGGACACAAATATGTCTAAAAAACAATGCTCGAAAATGATGCGGAAAGTAATTGGAGCCGATTATGATATCAGCATATTTTAAAAGCCAACAAAATTGATCATTGACGGATTATCGGTACTAGTGCGGTAATGGTTCACTTGATTCACTGAGGGGGAGCGGTGCGTACTACCGGTACCCGTATAGCACGGGTAACTCCACCAGTAAATTATCTCAACGACCGTCAGACTGCCAATCCTTGTGGTGTTACAACTACCGACTGGCGCACCAGTACTGTACTCGAGTATCGGGACAGTATTTGTACCAGCTCATCACCTCCATCTATTTTAAGAAAGATTATCATCATGACTAAGTTGCCCAGACAAACCGAAAATCCCACTCTGCAGCGGGGGGGCAAAAACACGTTCACATTTTTTAGGTGTTTGGGCTTACTAAAACTGTCAACGTATTTTTGTCCCCCGCTGTACAACAAAACACGACGTGAGATGCCCCTCACTGCCCTCCCCAATGAGCTCCTCCTCCACATCTCATCCTATCTTCACCCGCGACACCACTCCGCTCTAATACGGACGAACCATCGCCTGCACAGCGCCCTTTCGGACGCGCTCATAGCGTCCCTATGCCAACCTTCAAGCGAAATCACCAGCAACAGTTCCAGCAAATGGGCCTCGAAGGCACTCTACTCCACCCTCACATCTCAGGATGCGAAAACAGTGCAAAGGCTGGTCTCGCGGGGGGTCGCAAGAGTCATTGGAAAACCCACGGAGGTGGGAGATGTGTCCTGCAGTACCCGCAAGAATCGCGCCCTCCTAAATGATGTGATCGTCACTTTACAAAGCACCGACGCGATCAGGCTGCTACTGCAGTGCGGTGTCGGCGCAGACACCAAGGAGCTTGTTTCTGGCTGGACGCCGCTCTTCCGAGCCATAGATCTTGGGAGGGGGGACACGGTGCGGCCGTTTCCAAATAGGGAGGACGCCGACGCCAATCTCCAGGACTACCGCTCCTCCACACCACTCTATAGGGCGGTTCCTTGGTGCAAGGGTGAGGTAGCCCGAGCTTTGCTGGACGATCCACGGGTAGATGTCAACCAGCGGTACCACCAAGAGGGAAGAACGGTGCTACATCTCGCTATTCATTGTTACAACATCGGCGTCGTGAGGGCGTTGCTCGGCAGGCAGGATATAGACGTTAACATTCTGGCAGAACACGGAGGTACGCCGTTGCATCATGCTGCCATGAAAGGGTTTGGTAGTGGTGTTGAAACGCTGCTTGAGCGTCCGGATGTCAAGTTGGACGTTCTAGACTCCGAGGGGAAAACAGTGCTACATGCTGCCGCTGCCGTGCCGGGTACAGGCGGGATACTTCGGTTGCTTCTCGCACGAGACGGGGGGCGGCTCCCGCCCCTGAACCTTCGGGAATTGGCGGGTGGCTGCACGCCGCTGCACCTTGCAGTCATTTCCGGGGACCCGGACATCGTGTATACCCTACTTTCGGACTCGAGGGTTGATGTTAATGTTCCGGATGGTGCCGGTGCGACGCCTCTGTATCGTGCTGCCGTCATGGGGCGCGAGGTATTATTGAGGATGCTACTTGATCATCCAGGTAGCGACCCGGCCAGAGCATTTGCAGGTATGGATATCGGGGACCCTTCGGCCTGCGAGTGCTCGTTACCGGATGTTAGTCGAAACGTGTTGATGGAGTATCTCTCCCAAAGGAAACTAGGAGTGGAGGGGGGCATTGTTTTTGGAAACTGAGATGTACTGCTTTTAGTAGCGGCGTGTGAATTCTCCGCCTGAACTGCATTGAAGTGGCTATGAGTGAAGTTTTTTTTTTTGAAAGGCTAACTAGGCTAGACATAGCGGGGGGGGGTCAACTGCGTCTACTAAACCAGAGCCACAAGTGGGAAATACAGTAAGCTATCCATGCCCTACTAGTACACAAAACTATTGTACAAGATAAAAAAGGGTGCATTCTCTAGCCTCGATCTAGTTAGGCAAGTTCCTGATGAGTTCCTGATGAGCACGTGCCCATATCATCCTTTCAAGCGCGGGAAGTGTCTCCGGTAATGGAAAGTAGAGATTATAATAATTATAATATATTATGTACCTGGAGAGTAGAGTGCCACCCGCCCGTGTTCATCAATCTGTATCCCCTCACCGATTATCACTCGTATCTCGACAAGACCAACGAAATAACCCCCTAGCCTGCCAAACCGAACGGGGCAGGGGACAATTTGTACAGTGGTTGATAACGGGAACAAGCGGCAGGGTGATGGACCTTCCATAGATACGGCAGAGCAAGCAAGCATCGGTGCACTAGTATCTACCCGGGCTTGAAAGCACTACTTGTAGTAGCTTATTCGTGTACAGTACACCGGGTTTGGGTGTATATTGATAGTAAGTGAGGGATGATAGTAAATTTGTATCCCATCGATAGTGACCAGCTGATTGAGATTATCCTGCAAAAAATCTCCGTCTTGTGTGGAAATGTCTCCCCTGGAGTTTGCATACTGGGACTTCTGGCATCTATACCCGTAAAGGGGTTATTAAGCAAATGAAAATAATGTGATACCCGCTTGGTTTTACAAGTACCGGTATCATAAGTTAAATTAACGCCTGGTCAACACAAAACATCCTACCTGTATTGATTATGTAATCAAATAGTCTGACTAACCCTCAAGTAATCTTTTGGCCGAGCGGATCCCGAGGGCAGGCGCCACTTTCAAGTTCACCGAACCACAATAGCTCCGGTCAGTGTCCGGTACCCGACCGCTATATCGAATCTTCAACTTCAACCCAGTGCGGAGTGCACTAGTAACACCCGGTACAGCTCAAGATCTGTTCAGGCCTTGTGGGTGGTTGGCGGGGGGGGCAAAAACACAGCGAGGAATGGATCTAGTCTTAAGGAGCAGATATACCGATGCTGACTTGGCAGATCTGGAGGGCCTACACTTTCCTCTAAGCTCCTCCCGATTCTCTAGAGGGCAGGACGCTATCCTGTAGCCACATCCGTCTCTCCCTCCAATTGTCGAGAAATACAAATTCGATCTCATCCTCTGTTCGAAATAATATGTGTAACCACGCCTGAACATTCCTGAACTCTTGCTAGCGTTCACGAGCGGAGATGATGATATACCTATTGCCGGATTTACCCCCCCCCCCATATTTTCCTTTTCCTCTCTTGTATCCGAGTTGCTTTTCTGGTTACGAATTCTGCGTCCTTTGTTCCCTCACATTCTTATCTTCTGAGAACGTTCATGCATATATTAAAGAGTTCACGTCGGGATTTACTATCAACGCAACCATTGTATATATAAGAAAGAAATGCACTCGAAGCAATAGCCCAGCTAGCGCGGAACACAATCCCCACTGCAAAATGAGATTGGGCTGCTATTGAGCATGTCTCTTGCAGCTATAAATTTGAAGGGATTCTGGGCTCTTTGCATGTGGTCATTGAATCTCACTCGCACCATGCAACTGCGAGAGGTTGGCACGGGGAAGTATGATATGGGATGAAGGGAGGGATTAGAAGTATCATACCGGTATATCGGCTCAAAAAAATCCACACCCCTACCCGCAGACAACTTATTCCCCGCCCGAATCGACGGAGCACCGCGCATAGCGTAGGTTTGATCACATGTCGACTTTTTTTTCTCTTGCGGGATGACCCCCCAACGCAAACACGGTCCACCGAAAATAGACTTTGATAGAGTCGGGGAGGAGCTAATTTTAAGTGTAGTATCATATTATTATAGTAATTCTGTGAAGGGTTTCCCTCCGAGACCGCTTTTTGTCGTTATGGCCCGTTCGTTGTCGGATTTGGTCGTGGCGGGGGGATCGGTTTTGCGCTCCGGTCGATCTCTTCCGGTGGGTCACGGCTGGTTGGCGTTGGGCCGGTGTGATCAAAAAGGCCTGGCTCGGGGGCGGTTAAAAAAAAAAAGCCGGTTGGAAAGCGGACCTGAGGAATGTGGCCTCGGGACCTGGCCGTTTGTGAAATCTGCGCTTCAGGTAGGGAGATAATTTACTGGGTTCTGAAGGTGTGAGAAATGGGAATGGTCAAAGTTGTCAATGGAATACCGTATCATACCTGCACTACCGATTTTGTGCTCGAGTAGAGTTTGGTTGGGCAGGGAAAACTATCGGTCGCTATGCCGCTTTTCCCAGCCCATACAATGTTGACTGTGTGGGAGCGGAAGGTGTTCTGCTCCTTTTCGTGCTAGAGCCTTGGGAGTATCATATCATAATTTTTTCTACATCTCCTCGTCGCGGTAGCCGTGTGCGTGGTGAATACCTGTACGAGTACTCGAGTACTGTACAGTACTCACTCGTCTTTACTAGGAATACCTCCGCCACCCAATCTTTTGCTGTGGTCCTCACCAAATATCCGGCTCACGGAGGTATTCTTGGCAAAGACCCGCGAGTACGAGTACAGTACCTGGAATTAGTTGCCAAGTGACCATCTAATCGTGAGACGCTAGCTAGTTGCACACCTCCGGTAGGCATAGTACTGTACACTACCGGTAGCTAATTTCCATTGTGGAAACATCCCCCATCCAACAGGCTGCCCTACTCCATGAAGGTTGTTTCACTTGTTACGGTTGGTCTAAGTTACTGTCCGGTATTTTGTCTTTCTGGAACCGACGCTGCAAGCCTCTTAGCTCCCTGCCATGACTTACCGAGTGTCGGAAAATGTCTTGTTATTCGCTGCCAGATTATGAACGGAGATAACCTCACCATGATGGTGGTCGATGGTGGCTCAATTTTAACAGGTTAACGGAATTGCGAGTGCCGGTTAATGGGATTCATGTCCAAAGGGCTCAGGCTATATCATAGTGTCGGGAAAGTACGAATTCTTGTCAGGAGCATTCAGTCCCCGGGTGCAGGGGCTACAGGGTTGCCTGAGATAGAGGGACGGAGAGATTTTACGATAACATAATATCGATACTGGAAAATCTACTCGAGTATGCTGGGAAGTACTATACAATTGTATGCAGATACCTTGGTGCCAAGGCATCCGGATCCGTGATGAATTGCCAAACACAGATGCCAGCACCCGGGTACTGTACTCGAGTACTCGAGTAGATACTGATCATGGCGGGGTCTGGTTTATACCTTAAGCGCCCAACATCAGAACAGCTTCGGCCAACAGTCGTACCTGACCAACAGATCTAAATCTCGGACACATCCCAAACAGCCCGGGTTATTTGGGCGACGGAGGCAAGCTAGGATCCAATCAAGGCTGATAGACGGCTGGGGGCGCAAAGTACTGCGGGCGATGGATCTAGCCTTGGGAAGGAGGCATGTCAAAGCCGACATGGCAGACTATGACGGCCGGACACCACTCTGTTGGGCTGCGGAAGGGGGGCATGATGAAGTTGTCAGGCTATTATTGGAACGAAAAGATGTCAATCCTGACAACCAAAATAGATGGGGCCAAACACCACTATGGGGGGCCAGCTGTGCAGGACACGAGGAAACCGTGAGGTCACTCCTGCAAAAGAAAGATGTCGACCCCGACAGGCCCGATCTCATTGGCGAAAGGCCACTATTGGTTGCTACCGACGAGGGGCATGGGGGGGTGACGAAGCTACTGCTTGAACGGGAAGACGTCAACCCCAACATGGCAAGCAACGACGGCCAGACACCACTCGGAGTCGCTGTCCACTGCGGCCGTGAAGACCTTGTGGAGTTACTGTTAAAACGGAAAGACCTGAACCCCGACCTGCCAAGGATCAACGGGCGAAATCTTCTCTCTTTTGCCGCTCGTCACAGGCACGAGGGGATAGTGAAATTGCTCTTGGAGCGGTCAGATGTCAACCCTAACTTCCTGGGCGGTGATGGCCACACACCGCTCACCTTCGCTGCCTTGTCGGGTGGTGAGGGAATCGTCAAGCTGCTATTGGGACGGGAGGATATCGACCCAAACATGCCAAGTGGTGATGGTAGAACACCGGCCATTTTCGCTGCTCGCTATGGACATGAGCGGATTGTGGATTTACTACTGGAATGGAAGAATGGGGAAGTGGTGAAAGCACGAAAAGCCGACAAAGCCACAACCACCAATCTGCTTAAGCCCGCGGGCGCATAACCGTATTTGCCTCCTCCAAGCGATCGACATGCGACTCTTACGCAATATCAGCAGGAGTATACGCCTTTCTAAGGCTGCCCCCCTTTTGTCTGGGGATTGTTCGACCTTCTGGAATTTATGACACTATCTTGCGCGCGCCGGACACCTGTTATTAGTCTCTTTGGGAAAGGAGTCTGTTAGTTCCTGAATCATTCATTCATATCCCTGGTAATCCTACAAAATTCCTGTCGGTTCGGAAGAGCCCTTTTGCATTTTCTTCCCCCTTGGTATTTAAGGAGTTTTTTCTTTCTTTCTTTTCCCATCCCGTTTCTAGCATCTTTGGTTATCTGGGGGCCTGGGCCGGCTCCAGTAGCACTCCTGCTGGCCGGCAACTTTGTTCTTTGGTCACGCCCCCTTCATGTCTCACCGCCAACCATAGTTCGCTACTCTGATTGCTTCATAATTCAATCGGTTTCTTAGATGTAGTTTCACTGCAGCTCTAGTTGGAACGCTCAGTCTGTCTCTCCGTTGCTCTTTTCATGGATTCGAATTCCTCACTTGATCCCCAGCCTTTAGGTACTTTTCAAGGTTGTTTTTTCATTTTTCATTTTTCATTTTGGATAAATAGCCATGTAGGAAATGACCATAAGGATGAAAACATTTTCGTGCTGATTCCAGTGGAACCCTGAACGAAACGAAGCGAACGTATTGCTCGAGGAAAAGAGGCCGAGATTATCTTATCCGATAAGCAAGATCTACGGTACATTGGAAAATAGTGCGGGCGGGGGGTTGCTCAAGTGAACCAATTCATCTTAAGGTTTCATTGTCTAAACCTCCGCCGTGTTCCCCTCGGCGAGTACCATAATAATTGTTATTATCGTACCTTTTTTTTTTTGGAGCGAATGTTCCTACTAATATTATAGTAGTTGATCGTCTCTGCGGTTGTTGAATAACCTTAGCATTAGGCTCTCAAAGCACGTGTGTAATTTACTTGGATTTTGTTCAGTGAGTGGGAAATCTTCTCACCAGAAAGAATTGTTACATTTTCGTTCTCCTGATCCACTTGCTTGCTCCCCTGCCAAATCCCAGAGACTTCTTGGCCCAACTGGTAGAATTCATATATAACTACGATACCTCCAACCCATACGACTATATATCTCAGCGCTTTCCATTCCCCCCCCTATCCCATTTTCGTTCGTTCCGGATTTCTCCCGTTCAAGTATGTGCACGGGGTAATTGGAATTAAGGTGTTCGATCCCACTCATCAAGAAATCCACCTGGTCAAGTGGCTATCCTCGTTAGTTTGCGGCTTTCAGGACTCTGTGACAGGGGCTTGCCTGGAAGCAGATACCTGTAGCTACCGTACTCTAGTGATCGGGTGTGATTGCTCTAATTTTCAGGATGCGTGTATCATGTGTTGTGACCCGGATTGGACTGAAGACTAGCCTATGCATCGACGGTCTCTGTGCCTGAATGGCTGTGGTGGTCTAATATGTCACCTCCACCGCGGCGCCCGTAGCGCTGGTGACGGAAAGACTACTCGCAATGTCGAAGCGTTTTTAGAAAAGACTGGGTCCGCAGGAGGTTGCATATGACCTGCATGACTGGGTTGAGCCAATAAGAGGAAGCAACGTCCGTAATGTTTTTTCAATGTTACTACTCAAAATACATAGGGTTTAAAACACAGTAGAAAAGTTATGAAAGCTGTCTACAGATAAAGTACACTTAGAAACTAGAAATTAAAACCATTACCACCCTCATCTCCAATACAGGCTTCCATGTGGGCAGACATTGACTTGATATGCTGGTTGACACGCTCGACCAGGTAGTTGTTCCAGACCTAACCTGACCATGCCGGAGATATATTAGTAGAAGGATCACTAGATCAGCAACCGGAGAGGAAGAAAGAAGTCAGACCTCCTCAATAACCTGGCGGATCCCAGCAGCTGTCATTCTAGGTCCAATTTCAGCTTTAAGAAGGTCTTTCATCTCACACCAGGTGGTTTCAATGGGGTTTAAGTCAGGTGAGTTGGCTGGCCAGATAAGTTTGTGTAGATCCAGCTGCTCCCGGAATGAATTATGGTAATGATGGATATGAGCGGGAGCATTGTCCTCAATGATTAGAATACCTGGTAACTGTATTTTCGCTTCTATAGCAAATGGGTATAGAAGGGGTACCAGGATCCTTTCTCTGTAAATGTACCAGTCAATTCCACCCTTCCGGTCCTTCTTTCTCACTTTTAATTCCCCCGGAGCTCGAGGATGCTCAAAGCCCATATGAGAAAACCACTCAATCTCCCTAAGTTCTGCATCATACTCCTGCTGTAAGTGAAGGCCAGCCACTCACTTCTGTCCTTCTGGCTTACAAGATGTGGTATAAACATGATATAGAAACTCAGATCCTAACAAAGTTAGGCACTATAAATGATTAGATAAGTAGCTACGATAGGCCAATACCTCACTTTCCATGTAGAATTGCCCCCCAGAACATCACAGTCGCACCTTGTGCAAACCTTCTATTCAGGTTCGGTGGAATATAGGCTTCGCCAGCACGGCGTAATACTCCTCTGGCTCAGCGGCGACGCAATGCTCCGGTTTCAAAGTAGGACTCATCGGTAAAGATAACTTCCTTCCAGTTGGTATCGCGGTGCTCAAGGTAAAAGGCTAGGCACGCTGCTTGCTGCGGTGGAGAAAGAGAAGCCTTTTCAGCTGCCTTTCTTCGATGGATTCAATTTTCCTGCAAAACTTTCTGCACTGTTTGTCTACTAATATCTAAACCAGCTAGCTAACCTATTAGCACAATTTTAAACAAGGAGAATTATTCTCACCAGCTACCACTAGCTCCCCATATGTCATCCTACAATGATCCCCATCAGAAAGGGTTACCCGAACTAAATAGTCCTTTACAGCTTGTGTCATACACTGCTGGGAACCTTTTAAGGCATTTGGCTTGGGCTCGAGGTTCTTTGTAGCACAGAGATCAGGTTTTCCACTAATGTCTGCCTGCTTTTTTACTTCCGGAATTATATTAGAACAAGTACCGATAAGAATTCCTGTTTTTTCAGAAATCTCTTTCAATTTCATTCTTCTTCCCTTGTTTCCTTTCAGCATACAATATTCTAACACTTGACCATGCTTGGCTGTTGAGGTTGTGATGCTTCATGGGGTATGGGTATTGTTTGGCATTTTCCTCGCTTTTTTTCTGCATATTAAAGTTGATTAAATATAGGTTTAATGATAATTAAATATAGGATATGGAGCTCACTCATTAAGTATAATGAGATTTTACCTAAAACTACCTCTAACTTGTCATCATTTCATTGGCTCAACCTGGCCATGGAGGTCATATGCAACCTCCTGCAGACCCAGTCTTTTCTAAAAACGCTTCGACATTGCAAGTACTGGGTGAGGAACCAATTGCTGATTGGGAGTGTATATTTGTATACCCGCCTGGATAGTTGCCTTTAACCAAGTAATTATTACCGCAAAGAGAAAATGAGGCAATCTGCGATCCGAGACCACCAGGGTGAGTTGGTTAGAGAATGGCGTGGTGTAGACGAAGAGGTTGCAAGGAGTGTTATTGGGAACTCGTGCTTAGTAGTGAAGCTGGAGTGGTCTGAGAACGAAGGCCGGATAACGAAATTGTAATTGAGATTGCGCACACAATTTGCCTAGTTTTTACTAGTACTGTGCGGCACGATTGTAGTGAAATCGATTGTGAAATCGATTAATCCGGGTTAAAGCGATTGAATTGGGGGTAGCTCAAAAATTGGCAATTTCAATTGGATTCAACTAATCAAGTCGATTGATTGACTATTTTGTACCCTAGAGCCTGCGCAATGATTTCTGATTTTTTAAATTACCAAAAGTAAAACCCACCAGGCTACTGGAGACTAACAATACAAATGAATTCCACTTACAACCTTGGTTTCAATGTCTAACAGCTACTATTTACAGGTTATATGGCTCAGTATATCTAGTACTTAAATACTACTTGTATGAGAATGTCAAGGGCAGAGGACTTCTTTGATATTTGACAAGCTTGAGACATTGAAGAAAATACCTCTGTAAAATGTAGCACCAGCTACATATTTATAGCAATACTACAACTATGCACTCTGACTGTACTTCCAAATGAGACTGAACTAGGACCAACCAAGCCAGTTTAAGTGTTAGGCGGATGCCAAACTCAAGTATATAACCGAGGGATGTAGGCCAAAATCTTTGTTCGGAGAATCTGTCGAGGAAGGCTCATCTCGATAAAATAAAGGTAAGGTAAAGATTTATGAGGTAAACAATTTTGTATTGATAAGATCTCTTCTCCGTTGCTTCATGATGTCTGTAAAGCTCGGGAGGCACTTCGATATTTATATCCCGCGTCTGAGTGTTTGCGGACTACTTTTAACTACTATGCCTCCGAAGTACCACTCTGGTTTTAATACGCAAATGTCCAGAATCTTATGAGTGCGAACACCGTTTGACCCTGAAACTTATCACACCCTTTCGCGGACTCGGAATAGTATTCCTCCGGTGAGATGACTGCACTATGTGTTATACCAAACAGCCGCCTCCAACTTAGATGTCCGCATAGACTTTTATATGACATTAGTCTTGTTGACTATCGTCCAGTCGTCTCTGCGGTCATGAAGTGATCAGGTTCATGCCGGGCCACCTAGTGCCAATCGCAAGTCCGAGCCCGACGTGTCAGCGTCTTAAGGGTCTCCGACTTATCTAGGTCTTCCATTCTGAGCATGCTTCCCCTTGGTCCGCCGGCCTCCGTAGAGGGGTCCTATTACTAGGACCAACCAACCTACAGCTGATCTCAGAAGGGTATGGGTAGATTCGGATCACCACTAATAGCTTTCACCACTGGGATATCCTCCTTGAGTATTTCTCCGAAAACGTCCCGTCACCTTCGGCCCATAGTTTAGGAAGCCTAACTTTGAAGCCACCTATCTCCATGCACCTCTGATGGACTTCCTCCGTTCCACTTCCCAGATGTCGTCAAAGGTCCCCTCTCATATAACCTGCGAACAGCATGCGGTTGGATGGACAGCGGTGACGGATATGGTGTTATGAAGTGGGCTTCATTGATCTGACATTTTAGTTATGGGACGCAACTCTCGAAATCTCGCTAATGATGTGCGGGCCCCATAAGGGGGCCGGAGGGGGGTGTTGGCTGCGGTAAATTGAGGGTCTGAGCGCTGTTACCCTACCGTGGGTCTGTGCACATGTCTCGGATTTCCATATGCCTAACACGAGCTCCCTCCTTCCAGGCTTCGCCTCGCATGCCTTTATAACCATTTTTATAATTTCTTCTAAATGCATTTTAAGACTCAGGGTGGTCAGGGTAAAAAGCCTGCCACGTTTACTTGGCCACGGTAGGAAAACCTTTTCCTCACTATCTTACTTCTGCTCTTCCTGGCATGTCCGGATTTTCATTATGAAAGTTTTCCGCAACTTGCTCTGCATTTTCCATACCAGTGGCAGGCTCCCATGTGTTCTCATCTTCCGAACACCCTTGCCACTTAACGAAGTACCACAGTTCCCGCTTCTCTTGATAGCCCGCTTGTACTCATTTCTTATAAGAACGAATTTCGCATCTTACGATTTTTTCAACCTCCCATTGCTGATCGCCGTCAATATCCTCCGGTTCTCTAGGGTGTTGTTGGCGATTGTCATGAACTGACTCGCGGTAGGGTTCCAATAGTGCGACATGAAATACTGGATGAATGTTCCATCGATCGGATATGCTGAGCTTAAAGGCTCTGGATCCGCGTCTTTCCATAATTTGGAAGGGGCTGTATAGCTTCGCACTTAGCTTCTTGGATTTTCGTCGGGTGCGGATGTTTTTGGCGTTTAACCTTACTTTATCCCCGATCTTAAAGTCCGGCTGTTGTCAAGCTTTCCAGTCATAATATCTCGACATCCCTTCTCGTGTCTTTTCTAGTGACCCTCTCACTTGTTCATGTATTGTCTTAATCCAGTTTGCATAAAGTGTCGGTCCTGGGTTTGGAGCTTCGCGATTCTTCATCCACTCTGTCTATGGATGGAATCCGTAGTTCGCATAGAATGGTGACATCCCATGAGTGTTGGTTGCAGAGTTGTTATAGGCATGTTCAGCTAGCAGCAGTAGCTGATACCAGTCGTCCTGATTGTAATTGACAAAACTTCGAAGGTAACCTTCCAGTACTTGGTTGGTACGTTTGGTTTGTGCATCAGTCTGAGGGTGGTATGCCATTCACATTCTTCACTTAATTTCCAGTACTTTACAAAGAGATTCCAGAAATTGTCGCGCAAACTTTGAGTCCATGTCCGCGACGATTTCAGTTGGCAGGCCGTGCTGCCTGCATACTTCTTTTAGGAATGCGTTTGCGACATCCTTGGCCGTAGCCGAGGTCTGAAGTCCAATGAAATGTGCCATCTTCGTGAATCGATCGACTGCTACCATTATCTGAGTGCATCCTTGCCACTCTGGTAGTTGTATAATGAAGTCCACTGAGATGGACGCCCATGCTGCGTAGGGTATTTGCAGTGGTTGCAATAATCCGTACTTAGCGTGTCTAGGTGATTTGTTATGTTGTCATTCATCGCAGGATTGTACGTAGTCGTTGACCCATGCCGCAAGTCCTTTCCAGTAAAAGTCTCTCATGATTATTTCCAAAGTCTTTTCTTGTCTGAAGTGTCCTGCAACCTTTGCATCGTGACATCCTTCTGCAATCTTAGTATATAGCGCCTAACTATCTGGTATAAATAGTCTATGTTTATAATATCGTAGATCATCGGTTAAGGTCCAGTCTTTGGGAAAATCCTTTCCTTTGTCTTGTAACTTTCTGAGTTCTTCCCTCCGTTGCCTCCAAACGGCATCTGTCCCGATAGCTGCCTGTATCTTGTTCAAGAATTCAGGATTGAACTGCTTCATACCTTTCTGCAAGATAATAGCATTTGACATTAGAACTTTTTCGGGTACTTCTGAAATATCGTACAAATCTTCGTTGTTTTTAGACAATGCCTGTAGGTAGCTGATGCTAGCTTCCTGTTCCTTGACGATCAAGGATCTTGTCGCCCTGTCGCTGCTTCCACATCCTGCGGTTCCTCGCTCCGTTTCTTCCAAGTCGTCGACTGCCATCATGTCCAAGGTGTTGACCTTTTCTACCACTAATTGAGCTATGCGATCGCCCATTCTTATTTGGCAGTCCACGTCTTTATGGTTGAAAAGTATGACTTTGAGTTCGCCGGTGTAATCAGCATTGATTACTCCTGCCCCAGTAGAGATTCCGCTTCGGACCGCTAATGCACTTCTTGGGGCAACTCTTCCGTAAGTTCCTTCGGGTAGCCCCACAGCTATACCCCACCTTATTAATGCTTGTCCATATTTCGGGACAATAGCATCCTCTATGGTGTACAGGTCACGTCCTGCTGCCATTCTTGAGCCCTTTGTTGGCAAATATGCTTTTTTGCTCAATCTCTTGACCCTAATGACGGGTTCCTTTCCACCTCTTCGAGGTTCCAAATCTAAATCTTTATCTCCATCCCAGTCCTCTCCGTCATCGCCTACCCTCGCTACTAGCAACACTAAGAAATTTTCTTCTTTCAAAGTTTTCTGTTCCTGATGCATAGCTCCCTTCTCAGGATGGTACTCCGGCCGTCTGCTTAATGCTTCAGGCTTTCCGCCCTTCATCCCTGCTCGGTATACAATACGGAAATTGTCTTCTACCAACTTCTGAGCCTATCGAATCTGACGGCCACTCCAGACTTTTGAGGTGAGGAAGTATTGTAGGTTCTGATGGTCGGTAAAGACTGTAATCGGTTTTTCTGTTCCGATCAAGTAGTGTCTCCATTTCTAAAAAGCTTCGTGGATTGCGAGAAGTTCTTTATCATGAATCTCATAATTCCGCTCGGCCGAATTTAATTTTCTGGAATGGAAAGCCACTGGATATAGCCTTTTCACAAAGTATTGAGAAAGGACGCAGCCGAGAGCAAAATCGCTAGCGTCTGTCTCTACCACTGTTTCTCTTTCGGGGAAAAAGTGGTGGAGTATGGGGGCTGTGGTGAATCGGTGCTTTCGCTCTTCAAAAGCAGTGTTTTGTTTGGTCTCCCATTTAAAATTCTTAGGATTTCCTTGTAGTGTCTTGGTTATTGGCTTGCAAATAGCCGAGAAGTTTTTTATAAATTGTTGGTAGAAGTTAGCAAACTCCATAAAGACTTGTACTTCCCTAACTGACTTAGGTGCTTTCTAGACCATTATGGATTCCACCTTTCGGGTGCTCATAGACACCCCATCGACCGCCACCATATAGCCGAGGAATTCCACCTCCGTGGCATAGAAAGTCGATTTCTTTAGCGATACCGCTAACTGAAAGTCTGATAGACTTTGTAAAACTCTCTTAACAGCTTCGATGTGTTCCTTTTCATCCTTTGCGTAGATGAGAATATCATCAAAGTAATACACTACTCCGACCTCCAAGTATTTCTGTAGAACTTGGTTCATCATATCTTGGAAGGTTGTCGGAGCGTTGACAAATCCAAAAGGCATAACCTTATATTCATAGTGTCCGTATCTCGTACGGAACGCTGTCTTCCATTCATCTCCTTCTTTTATCCTAATCAGGTGGTAGCTGTCCTTAAGGTCTAACTTGGTGAAGGTCTTTGTGCCGGCTACTCTATCTCTGAGTTCGGATAGTAGTGGTAGGGGATGTTTGTTGAGGATAGTAATCTTATTCAGATTTCGATAATCCACAACTAGACATAATCTACCATCTGGTTTAGGTACGAATAATATAGGTGCGCCTGCTGGCGATTGGCTCCCTGTGATTTTCCCTTGTCTGATCATTGTTTCCAAGTATGCTCGTAAAGCTTTAAGCTGTTTTTCGGACACTGGATATATTGGCCCCCATGGGGGAGTAGAACCTGGAATCAGTTTGATCTCGTGATCGAATGTCCATCTTGGAGCTAATCTTGCTGCCGTCTGGGCTTCAAACAAATGTTTGTAATCCCAGTATTCTTTCAGTAATGATTCGAGTTCCACCGTATTTCCGATGGCTCCGATTCTTCCGATGCGGCAGGCATTAGGATCCCAAGCGACAGATTCATCATATTCGAACATATCCGCTATTCCTTCATCTTCTTCCACACAGTTTTCGCAACATTTTGTGGAGAAGGTCCAATTTTCTGCATCTTCTATGTGAGACACTGGGTGTTCACCATGCCACCAACCAAAAGGAATTATCATTCGATAGTGACCTACTTTAGCCACTTGACACGACACTTCCGAGATTTGTCGGTTTTTTCCTATTTCCAATTTTATTGGGAGAGTGTAACACTTCCCACCAGAGGCGACTGACGATCCGCCAAAGCCTAAGATATCAACTGCATTGTCGCGTTCTACAGAGGGAACGCGAAGGTCTTCAACTAGGTCCTTGTTGATAAGGAACACGTTGGATCCCGAATCTAACAAGACTTTAACTTTGTATCGCTTATCGCGTATATGGAGGTAAGCGATCCCCTCGGGACAGTTATATCGTTTAGGTTTTGGAGCGTCTAGCTCCATGCCCTTAGCGCGGATAAGATTTTCTTGGTTCTTTCGTTTAGGCATCGTCGGTGTTAGGTGTAGGTAACAAGATGTTTGTTACTACGCCAATGTAGTTTCGACCATTGAGGTCTCCTCAGACAAACTAGTAACTCTTTAGCTCTAACAATCTGGGTCTACATACTAAAGCGGCATTTCACTGATATGCTATTTCGTATGACCGGTTTTCAAGCTGGATGCCTTCTCCCGACCTGCCAGACCTAGGCTCATAGCAGATTTTCGGGCGGTTATTAGCCATTTTACTCCCCTGGTGTGGGGTTGCCGCTTTCACTGAATCCTTTCCCTTTAGGATTTCTGTAACCGGTACTGGTTACTGGTTAGGATTTTCATGTATCAGTTGATACTGTTTGAGTTTTGAATATGTTTCAGGAAAACGAGGTGTGCCTCTAGCCTGATAGTATAGGGTTTGATACTCTATATGTTTTATGTTTGGTTTCGAGTATCGGTTTGATACTTTATATGTTGTATGTTTGGTTTCGAGTATCGGTTTGATACTTTATATGTTTTATGTTTGGTTTCGAGTATTGGTTTGACACTCTATATGTTTTATGTTTTGTCTCAGGGCTACCTTTCCGGAGTCCATTATGTTATGAGAACAAGGGTCCCGGTAGCCTTGGAAGTGTATTTACGAACTGCTATTCTTCTCGCTAGAAGGAGCAGACTTCCGCAGACAGAGTTTTCAATATACTTGGTTGAACAGTTACTCTCTTCAGTTCGCTTTAAGAATCTTTAGTTTGAGACCTACCAAACATCTCGGACACTTCAGTAGTCGCAATACAGTAAGAAGTCAATTCAACAACCTTGGCTAAAGCCTCCAGACTTTGTTTCGCTAGCTACCACTTCGGTATAGAACAAAGCCCGTCAACCCTACGATTACCGCATCTCCCGAGAGCTGTTTACAATTTCGGTTATCCATCCAGCTCCCTCAGAAGGGCCTTGCGCACCAAAGCGGTACATCCCTATCCCACACTCTGGCCAGAAGGCAAGATAGTACATACATATAATACGACTCATACTCGTGTGGTAGGTGGAACGGTCCTTGTTGGTTGTCCTCCTGTCGTGTTTTGTTATCAGGTAGATCTTGCATTGCTATGTCCCAACCTCTTCGGTATAGTAACTTGCTTGCTCACAGGTAGTAGGCAACCACCAGGTGACTCGAGGAACTTCGTACCGTTGGCTCCCGGGCCATGTGGGCAAGTTAACTATCCTCTCTTTCAATCAACACTCTCCATATATTGATTCTTGTGTTCGAGCTCGTAAGTCCCTCATGGGGTCCCTTCACTTATGGCCTACTTGCGTTGATCCTGAAAGGAGAGACTTGCTTCGCGCCGCTTTGATCATTTTGAGTTTCGACTCCCGTAGTTGCACACGGACTACCCGATCTCCGTCGTGGTCGGTACCCAATACATCCCAGCCAAAGGGGGTTCCCTATTTCGTTTCCAGCTCCAACGGGACACTGAATACCCAAACACCTCGCCATTTGTGCCAATGAACTGACCTAGGTCAGTTCCTCGTCGTCCGCCAGTTCCTAGATTTTATTAACTCATGCTGGGTTCTGGACGGTTGCAACCTTGGGAGCTAATTCAGGCTTTACAATAGCCGATCTTGCTTGTCAAATCCCCATTTTTATCGGTCTTGTGCTGACCGTTGCCGCCGATATATGGGCATCTCCCCAACAGGTTTAATATGTGAGGTTTTTCTTTCCACAACGTGTACAATCTCCTTCTTTCCTCCGAGTGTCTATCACACTCTGCGGGATACCGGTATGGGCCTGGGTGAAGTTTGTGTGGGTGGTCTTTGTCGCACCTCCCAACCTTTTCCTGGGCTTCTCCGGTTCATTGTCCCTTCTCCGTTTTCGTGTTAGGGCTCTACCTCCCTTGACATAAGGTTTAGTTTCCCTTTGTCGCTTCAGTTTAGAGTCCCGTCGGTCTTCTCTTTTGACCTCTTGGACTACTTTGGGCTTTGACAGTTTGTCCCGCCCAATTTTCTCTCTTGCCAGAAGTCCTTCTTCTGACCGACCGCACAGCCTTAGCGCCTCCTCCCATTCTTGATCCGTTGTATATTGCAGAGCTGACAATCTGCGGACAATTTGTTTTGAAAGTTTATTTTCGACTTCCTCCCTCTAGGACTCTCCTGTCATGTGTGCGCGAATGTTATGGTTGTGCATGATCGTTAAGTAACGTTCAATGCTACCGTCGTACGCGACAAGTCTCATCGCACGAAGTGCTAGTCGTTTGGCTTCTATCGGAGCTAACTGTTTGATCATATAGTGTTTAAAATGAGTCCATGTTGCTAGTTCCGGTTGCTGGCTTTCCCCTTGAAGTCCGTCCATAGCCTTCCGGTACCATATGGTATAAGGAAGTACTATCTCTCCCTTTGTACAGTAGAGCGCATATATGACACGTTGCCTGGCATCGCCCCACCACCGCGGGTTCTGCACGAAATAGTCGGTGCATTGTAGGATCCACACGTATATATCTTGTGTGGGTTTATCCTCAAACAATGGGGGTAGCTCTGATCGTCGCTTGATATTTAGTGCCATTGCGTTGGCAAGCGTTTCTGCCATTCCAGACTGTTCTGGTGTTTGTCCTCACCTGCGTCGGCTAGGACTTCCTCTCCGTCTTCCTCTCTCATCAACATCATTGTCGTCGTCACCAGGATCCCCTGGGTTACCTCCTTGGGCACCTGAGGGGGATGCATCAGCGGCTTCTCTGCCTTTTCCCTTTTCCCTGCGTGTAGGTGGAGCATAGTACTCCTCGTCATCCATTTCTTAGACTGCGGGTAGGAGTGCGGGTCTTGCAGCTTCGGGACTTGGTGCGACAGCCACCATTCTGTTTATCGACTGTGCCAATACTTTCAGAGTATTATTAGTCTCATCATTTTGCCATTGCTGCTGGTCCTGAGATCGGCGGATTTCTGCCTGGCGTGTAGTCTGATCTAGACGCATCTGTCCTGGGGTACGGTTGACCTCTTTTTCACGCGTAGTGCTTTGGGTGTGGAATTCTACGAATTCTGCCCGCAGAGTGAGGACCATTTGTTCCAAAGTCTGATCTCGGGCTAATGCCACTTGGAATTCTTCCCCGCGGGTTCCATGTAACCTCGTGGTTACCTCTTCATGTTCCTGTTGACACCGTTCTTGCGCGTCAATTTTCTTCGCAACTTCTCGCAACATTTCTTCTTGTATTCCCTTGATCTCAGCTTACACGCCTGCCAGCTGCATTGACAGGAGTCCAATATGATTATCGTGGACATCTTGTCCTTTGGCGATTTGCAGTTGTACCTTAATTAATTTTAAGGTATTGTCTTGGGTGGCTCCCTTCAAATGTTTGAAGGCGATATTGGCTTGGTCAAGCGAAGTATCTATATCCTGTCTTATTCGAGACAAGGTTATCCCAAGACGGGCAGCCAATTTAGCCAAGTGCGCAGCATGGTCTCCTCCGGGTTTGGGCGTGGGGACCCGTAATATCCTAAGAGTGCTCGCAGCACTTGAGGATCGATGGGAAGGTACATTTCCTCTCCGATATGTGGGTTCATGAGGTGTTGACGGGGAGGGACTCCATATAGCTGAATTATTGGTTTTTTCCGTCGTATCTGGGCGGGTGTCCATTGGTTCTCCCGCCGTTATTCTCTTTCTCGGGTCTCGAGGTATCTCAGCCATTGTGATGCTTTCCAGGTATGCTAATTGTTCTAATAGCTCTGGATGAGTGATTACTGGTACTTCGTACCAGAGTTCTTGATATCCTCTAAAAGGTTTAAGGAATCGTATGTAAGGTATCCAATGCTTGAGATACTCTAGAGGTGCAGGTATAAAAGGATTCGGTTGGTCCGATTCTAGACTCAAAACCTGAATCTCCTTTTTTTCGAGGTTTAGGATGTACTTATAGTACATATAAAGATTCTGTCAGGCCCAAGCCGAGGGGATGACTGGCCCCCGGATAACTGTGCCTGGGCTTTCCTTTATCTTTTCTTCGGTCTTTAAGGAGCACCGGGTGCTCCTGTCGAAGAAATTTGCGGACTTGGTCGAATTCCACTCACAGTCCGAACAGTGCCAGGTACGATATATGTTATTGAATTCATCCCTCGTTGGGATCCCGAAATGTATTGTGAACCACGAGGGTTCTTGCGTATATTCTTCCCCAATTTCGAATAGCTCACTATCGAAGACTTCTTCGAAAATGTAAGTGAAGTCTGAGGTGAGGGTGGAGTTTCAAGCGAACTCGTAGTTCATATAGTGAGCCTTGGTAACAGGAGAACTATCAATATACTGTTAGGCAGACGCCAAACTCAAGTATTTAACCGAGGGACATAGGCCAAAATCTTTGTTCGGAGAATCTGTCGAGGAAGGCTCGTCTCGATAAAATAAAGGTAAGGTAAAGATTTATGAGGTATACAATTTTATATTGATAAGATCTCTTCTCCATTGCTTCATGATGTCTGTAAAGCTCGGGAGGCACTTCGATATTTATATCCAGCGTCTGAGTGTTCGCGGACTACTTCTAACTACTATGCCTCCGAAGTACCACTCTGGTTTCAATACGCAAACGTCCAGAATCTTATGAGTGCGAACACCGTTTGACCATGAAACTTATCACACCCTTTCGCGGACTGGGAATAGTATTCCTCTGTTGAGATGACTGCGCTATTTGTTATACCAACAGCCGCCTCCAACTTAGATGTCCGCCTAGAGTTTTATATGACTTTAGTCTTGTTGACTATCGTCCAGTCGTCTCTTCGGTCATGAAGTGATCAGGTTCATGCCGGGCCACCTAGTGCCAATCGCAAGTCCGAGCCCGACGTGTCAACGTCTTAAGGGTCTCCGACTTATCTAGGTCTTCCATTCTGACCATGCTTCCCCTTGGTCTGCCGGCCTCCGTAGAGGGGTCCTATTACTAGGACCAAACAACCTACAGCTAATCTCAGAAGGGTATGGGTGGATTCGGTATACCCCTAATAGCTTTCACTACTGGGATATCCTCCTAGAGTATTTCTCTGAAAACGTCCCGTCACTTTAGGCCCATAGTTTAGGAAGCCTAACCTTGAAGCCTACTATCCCAATGCGCCCACGACGGAATTCCTCCGTTCCACTTCCCAGATGTCGCCAAAGGTTCCCCCTCATATACCCTGTGAACCGCATGTGGTCGGATGGACGGCGGCGACGTATATGGTGTTATGAAGTGGGCTTCCTTGATGTGAGAATTTTAGTTATGGGACGCAACTCTCGAAATCTTGCTAATGACCTGTGGGCCCCGTAAGGGGGCTGGAGGCTGGTGTTGGCTCCGGTAAATTGAGGGTCTGTGCACAGTTACCCTACCGTGGGTCTGTGCACATGTCTAGGATTTCCATATGCCTAACATTAAGCTTGTTAAATGTACACTACCTACTTGTATGAAATCTTGAAAACTTAAGTTGAAATATACTACAACTTTGAACTATTATTCACACTACTGTACATAATATTCACAAACTCCTTGTACGGAGGCAGTAGCTGTGAAACCTATCTCAATGGCTCAAGTAATTGAGTAAGATAAACAGTACTCAGGCTTGATGGGTAGGCCATACTCACAGGCTAGATATTTGAAAGTTCAGTATAATAACCCTTTAAAAATGGTATTACAAGAATGGTATTACAGGAAGACTAAAGCCTATACCTATACCAGTGGCATGATGTTAGGTGGATGCCAAACTCTAATGTGATTGAGAAACATAGGCCAAAATCTTTGATTCGAGAATTTGCCAAGGAAGGCTTGACTCAGAAATTGGTATGGTAAAGATTTAAACTGTAAAACAATTTTATATTGATAAGATCTCTTCTCCGTTGCTTAACAATGTCAGTAAAGTACAGGAGGTACTTCGATATTTATATCCTGTATCTGAGTGTTCGTGAACTACTTCTAACTACTATGCCTCTGAAGTACTACTCTGGTTTTAATATGCAAATGTCTAAAATCTTAGAAGTCCAACCACTGTTTGATCCTGCAACTTCTTATATCCTTTCATCATTATGGAAATATATTCTTCTACTGAGATAACGGCTGTTTGTTTTACCAAACAGTTGTCCTCAACTTAGTTGTCTGCATGGACTATTATATTACTTCAGTCTCATTGACTATTGTCCTAGTAGCCTCTTGGGTCATGTAGGGATTAGTTTCATGCCAGATTACCTAGTACCAATCACAAGTCCAAGCCCAACATGCCAATATCTTATGGGTCTTTGACTTATCTAGGTCTTCCTATCCGAGAATACTTCCTCTTGGTCTACTTGCCTCTGCAGAGGGGTCCTATTGCTAGGACTAATCAACTTACAACTGATCTCAGAAGAGTATTGGTGGGTTCAGTATGTCCACAATAGCTTCTGCCACTCTGGCATCTTCTTGGAGTATTTCACTGAAAATGCCCCATCACTTTCAGCCAATAGTTAAGAAGCCTAACTTGGAGGCCTACTACCACAATGTACTTTGGATAGATCTGTTATATTCCACTTCCCAGGTGTCACCAAAGGTCTCCTATTAGGTATCCTGTGAATAGTATGTGGTTGGATGAACAGCGGCGATGTATATGGTGTTATGAAGTATGCTCCATTGATGTGACATTTTAGTTACAGGATGCAACAATTGAAATCTCACAGATAACATATAGGCCCTATAAGGAGGATGGAGGATGGTGTTGGCTCTTCAGAATTCGAGGGTCTGTACACAGTTACCCTATCGTCAGGACTGTGTACATGGTTTCAGATTTCCACATGCCTAACACATGGGTCTAGTGGGTAGGAATAGTCCAGTAGGTATAGGGGTATATATCACTGAGGTACTAATAGTTGAGTACCTTAGCTGGACATAGACCACCTTACTGATAGGTATTTAGGTACTAGATATAAGTGGTAGTAATTCTGATGAGTAAGAGTAACTCTTTGTTAGGCGGACGCCTTTCTCTAGTATAACAGAGGGACATAGGCCAAATCTTTGTTTTGGAGAATCTGGTGAGGAAGGCTCGTCTCGAAAATAAGTAAAGTAAAGTCAAGATTCATGAGGTAAACAATTTAATATTGATAAGATCACTTCTCCCTTGCTTGAAGATGTCTGTAAAGCTCGGGAGGCACTGCGATATTTATATTCCACATCTGAGTGTTCACGGACTACTTCTAACTACTATGCCTCCAAAATACCACGCTGGTTTTAATACGCGAACGTCGAGAATCTTATAAGTGCGACCAGCCCTTGACCCCGAAACTTATTACACCCTTTCACAGTTACGGAATAGTATTTCTCTGTTGAGATCACTGCGCTATTTGTTATACCAAATAGCGGTCACCAACTTAGTTGTCCACATAGACTATTATATTACCCTAGTCGTGTTGACTATCGTTCCAGTAGTCTCTTCAGTCATGAAGTGATCAAGTTCATGCTGGGCCACCTAGTGTCAATCACAAGTCCGAGCCCAACGTACCAACGTCTTAAGAGTCTCTGACTTATCTAGGTCTCACTTGCAAAGCGTGCTTCCCCTTGGTCTGCCGGCCTCTGTAGAGGAGTCCTATTACTAGGACCAATCAACCTACAGCTGATCTCAGAAGGATATGGGTGGATTCGGTATGTCCTTAATAGCCTCTGCTACTGGAGCATCTTCTTGGAGTATTTCGCTGAAAATGTCCCGTCCCTTTCAGCCTGTTGTTTAGAAAGCCTAACCTTGAAGCCAACTATCTCAATGCACCTCTGACGGATTGCTTCTGTTCCACTTCCCAGATGTGGCCAAAGGTTTCCTCCCCTATATCCTGCAAACAGCATGCAGTCGGCGGGACGGTAGTGACGTATATGGCATTATGAAGTGGACTTCATAGATGTGACCTTTTAGTTATGGGACGCAACTCTCGAAATCTCGCTAATGACATGCAGGCCCCATAAGAGGGCGAGAGGGGGGTGTTGGCACTCCAGCAAATCAAGGGTCTGTGTGTAGTCACCCTAATGTGGGTCTGTGCACATTTCTTATCTCATATTTCCATATGCCTAACATGATCTCTCTCCTACCAGGCTTTGCCTCGAATGCCTCTATAACTTTTTATAATTTCTTCTACATACATTTTAAGACTCAGTGTGGCCAGGGTAAAAAACCTCCCAAGTTTACTTGGCCATGGTAGGAAAACCTTTTCCTCACTATCATACTTCTGCCCCTTCTTGCATGTCCGGATTTTCATTATGAAAGCTTTCCACAACTTTCTCAACGTTTGCCATACCAGTAGCTGGCTCTCCTGTGTTCTCATCTTCTTAACACCCTTGCCAATTGACGAAGTACCACAGTTCTCGCTTCTCTTGATAGCAGCCATGTACTCATTTTCTGTAAGAGCAAATCTCCCTTCTGGCTATTTTTTCAACCTCCCATGATAGATCGCCGTCGATGTCCTCCAGTTCTCTATGGAGTTGCTGCCGATTACCATGAATTGACTTGTGGTTGAGTTGCAATAGTATAACATGAAATACAGGGTGAAGGTTCCGGTGATAGGATATGTTGAGCTTGAACACTCATGATCCGCGCTCTTCTATAATTCGGAAAGGACTATATAGCTTTGGGCTTAGCTTTTTTGATTTCCATTGGGTGCCAATGTTCTTTGTGTTTAACATTACTTGATCACCGATCTTGAAGTCTGGCTGTTGTCGAGCTTTCCGGTTATAATATTTTGACCTTCCTTCCCGTGTCTTTTCTAGTGACCCTCATGCTTCTTCATGTATCATCTTAATTCAGTTCGCATAGATTGTTGTGTTACGATCTCTAACCGGTATCAGTTCTTAGCAACGGGTAGACGATACTTCTCTCTCTCTCGCTTGACGATAGTTCTTAGGCCTGTGCCTACGATAAGGTGGGGGAGACTCTCGTGTCTCTAGTCCTTATCGCCTATCGTACTCTTTCTTCAACTTGACTCTATATCAGAGTC